>REGL01001437.1:68223-78435 GCA_004194395.1 Aurelia aurita complex sp. Pacific
AAGTGCTGGTCTTTCTCTATATAAACAGTATTATTCAATTTTCAGGACTACCTTGAAACAAAACGCCTCGTCTTTGCAAGATTTTACTTCCTGAGCAACGAAGAACTATTGGACATCTTATCAAACACAAAGAATCCTGCCGCTGTGCAGCCACATTTGAAGAAATGTTTTGGCAATGTGAGGTCACTAGTTTTTCAAACAGAGACCAGATCACCACCAAATGTAGCTGCCATGGTTTCTGAAGAAGAAGAGAATTTATCGCTTGCCAAGTAAGAAATAAGATTAGCATATTCTAATGTTTTCTGTTGATACTTTGTAGAACCCTCTTACGGTGGCAGAAATTGATCTCCCATGCAAAGTATTGTTGCAAAGTAGAAATATTTACTGCATTGTGTCCAAAATAGCTGTGCCCTGTTTGTGTTGTTGATTTATTTTACAAAGAAGGCAAAATAAGTGGCTGCTTGAAAAACAGCACTTCTATTTTTCCCAAGCAATGTCAAAATCGAATGAGTTTTTGAAAAAAGGTTCTGGTGTTGTTTTTAACTTTTTTCTACATTTTTGAAGGTGTTAATAATGCTGTTTATCTATAAGACAACACTATTAGCCGTTTTGAAATAGAGAAAAAATTGAATACAACCTACAACGCTAGAATCCTTCCTTAAAAAATTTACCTCATTTTGATATTGTGAAGTGAGATTTACCTCACTTGTGACATTCACCTCACTTTACCTCACAATTTACCTCACTTGTGACATTCAGAAGGGCTGTTTTTAAAGCAACCATTCATTTTGCCTTTCATCTGGCATAAATCAGCAAATACTTGTAACATTGATTCAAACAAGGTCTCAAACTCTAAGTTGAAGCCTATCCTTTGCAACTGAGCAAAACAGCAATTTCTTTTGTTCTCAACCAATGTCAGAATTATTTGAATTTTTAAAGAAAGGATCCTTGCATTATGTTGAAATTTTTTCTGCATCTTTCAAAGGGTTGAAGAAGTTGTCTTATCGTTTAATAACACTATTGACGTATTTGAAAATGTAGAAAGAATCCGAAGACTGTGTAAGAACCCTTTCTTTCAAAATTTGCTTGATTTTGACATTCAAGTTCTAAATTTAATTGTCCTGATTTTCTCAATTGGATTTCAGGAATGTAAGGGCAAATGGCCCTGTAGAACAATGGCTGCTGAATGTAGAACACACCATGTTTGATACTGTCAAGTTGTAAGTATTGAAAAAATGATCAAATGATTCGTGGTACAAAATTTAAAAATAGCCTTAAATAACGGACTCATCATATTAAACCCATAAACGCAACAAAAACACCGAAATCAGTAGAAAGAAGACTATTAACTCCTGTTAAAGAAACACTAACCAAAATAAGCCTGTAACAAGAGAAAAACTGTTAAATCCTGTAAGACAAAACCGAATTAACCTTAAAACCTAAAAGGAAAGAAATAAGTTAATAACTCACCAGTAACAGCTGAAAAGATAAACGTGGAAATCACTAGATACTAGTTTCGTCGCACTCTCGTCAGTTTGGTTTCCTCGCACAATCTTTTAGTTGCATAGCTTTTTTTCACGTTTTGTATTTCATTTTCTTTGATATGCATCTTGATATTGTTTACACCCTGAATGGCTGGTGAATGAATCCTCTCCCTGATTCCTTTTTTCCATGTACCCTTTGACTTGATGATGTTGCTTAGGTTAGCAGACACTCATGATATTACTCTGAGGCCTAGTTTAAACATCGTTTTTTGCCGTGTCGAATCTAACTGTATTAAAAACAGCAGAATCTGCCGTGCGTAAAAATCTGATTCAAACATCGTTTTTGCCGTGTCGGATGGAAATTTAAATGGTTAAAATGGCCATTTCTCAAAATAAACAAGCGCGATGGCTGATCATAGGTAATAAAACCGCGGACCATGGCCTAGAATTGATTAATTAAATGCAGCAAAAATACAATGTTCAAATCAAGTCGTTTTTTCTGCCGTTTGATATGACAGAGCTGGTGAACTCCTGCCGTTTTATCTATCTAAAACGGCAGATCATTTAAACATGGTTTTTATGTCGAATTTAATTGACACTTGGAAGTTTTTAGCAACATCTGTTAAATTCAGCACGGCAAGAAAACGATGTTTAAACTGGGCCTGAAAACTTGACCGTATTTAGGCCCTTATGTATAAGAAATTATGGTGGCAATCCGCTCACAAGATTCCATGAATTTTATGTGATTCAAGCTTCAACGAATGGTGTGAACTCTACAATACTTACGTATATGCTAAGTTTTCGTCATTACCTGTGTTCCCAATGCATTTATGACTGCATTTCTTTTCTTCGAGATGATGGGGGAGAATGGGCCTAAGCAGGGTCATCGTTTTCACTGTTTCATCACGAGTACCTGTTGAGAAAGGTTTACGGCAGAGATACAAGGGTCTTCGGTAATCAGTCTATGCTCCTGCTTTCGATACCCTTAAAGCTTGGACTTGCTACAAGTCTCTACTTTGGTTCTTCCTCTCGTTCTTTAGGACCAACTTCTTTAGGACCAAAAGTTAGACTTGTAGCAAGTCAACTTAAAGCTAAGAGCTTGAAAAAATGTTACTTGAATAGGTAGAAATTGTAGATGTTTCATGAATCAAATTTATTATTGATCACAAAGTTACGAAGAACAAACGAAGAACGGAAGAACAAGAATTGTGACGATATTATTTCTATTTCATTCCAGTGGAGTCAAAGACAAATCCATGCTATTGATGAAGACGAATCGATGTTGAGACAAATCTGAGTAATTAATGATTAAAAAGACGAGGCCATGTTAAAGTTAGTTGACGGAGCTAAGTAGAGGCAATCTATAAATAGGACAAAGAAACGCCTACGCACGTAATTGCTCCCCTAAGGAAAAGATATGCACGCACGTGTCGATATCATCAAATACAATAGGCTAAATTTAGACACGCATATGCACTTCTTGAGCTAGCTATTTATTTCCGTCAACTAACTTTGACTATTGATGTTTCGAAGCAATGCTGTGCTCCGTCATCAGGACACCAAGTTACGATAATATCACAAAGTTCCGATATTTTATAATCCACAGCAACCTGAAGAAAGGGATAACAGATTATTCACAAGCTGACTACATCGAATGGGTTCTAGATCATTCTGGCCAAGTTGTCATTGCAGTGGTGAGTAGTCGTTATTTCTGATCATCTGAAGCAGTTAGAGGAATATCGACGATTTAAAGGATATTCTTTAAAGGTGGTCTGAAGCGAAAATTTTTATTGATGCAAATGAATAGCGTGGTCGAATGATGAGAAATCCTGTTAAATTTTTGATACCTCCTTTCGTTTTCAATTTATCAACTGATTTTCAGTGTCCGCTGATGATGTAATTTTGTTTGCAAAATAACCAGGATGACATACGGAAACATAGCTGTATCTTATCTCTGAAAGGTTACAGTTGCAAGAAACATTTCAGCTGAATGAATGTAATATGTATCTCCACTATAACGTATGATTTCATTCATTCTAGACGCAAATCATGTTCAACAGATCTGTTGTCACAGCGCTGAACAACAAAGAAAACACCTCAGCACTAAATGAAGTGAGAGAAAATCTAATATCGCTTTTGAAGAGTTTAGCTGCAGTGGCTACAAGAGCATTACCCCCACATAAATACCATACAGTTGTTGCTCTTATTATAACACTTGTACATTCAAGAGATATAGTCAAAGTTCTTATAAGTGATCGGGTATCTGCAGCTGATGACTTCGCTTGGACAAGGTATTTTATATATATATACCAGGTGAGTCAGAAAAAAGGATCCCCGCTTGGAAGGCCACTGCTCCATGAATATCAAAGCAATAATATTGAAAAATGTCTTGTTTTGTTGCCAATATGTTCAATTAGGTTCAGTAATCTACCCGGCCTTAATCGGCCATTCCTTCCCGTGGATATGGGTGATTTTCTGCAGAAAGCCCCTTAAAAAAACCTGCAAAAACGAATGAAAACAATGAGCACATTTTCCTTCCTAAAATTGATGACACTCATAAATTCATGTATTTTGTCCTCTTGGGAGAATAGAATCCCCCTGAATAGGCCATCGATGCCAGGGGGAGGACTTGTTCATCCTCCCAAGGGGATAGCAGGTGCTAATGCGTTCACAAGTCATTGGTGTAAGGCCATTGTAAGGCAGAAATGTTAGGGAAATCTGTTCATGATTTTGGGCACGTTTTGAAGGTTTTTTGAAGAGGCTTTCTGGAGAAAATCCCCCATAATTTCAGAATGGAGTGGCCGATTTTAGTCAGATAAATTTTATGGTAGATTTGAGCATTTCCACGATTGAACTATATATTTGCCGATATCATTGTCTTGATATCCAGGGAGCTGTGACCTTTCAAACGGGGATTCTTTTTTCTGACTCACCCGGTATATACCTTTAAAAGTTTACAATACATGCTACAGATTACTCTACCTACAAACTACTTAACGATACTAAAAGAACTATACCATGAGGAGCAATAGACTATTACCCCATAGCGTTAAATAAGAAATAAGAGTTAAACTACATACAATTTTACATAGATGCTACAGACACAAAAGATAAATACTTTACTGGAGAATGTTTAACATTAGATGTCAGGTTGGGGCTGTAACGACTCAAAAACAAATATCGCGAGATAAATTAGACAAGGTATGGGTAAAAGCATACGCGTTGAATCTTCCCAAAGCTTTAAGCAATGTCTATGTTGTTGGCACTTAGCATCCTTTTTATTTTCCAGGCAGCTACGTTATGATTGGGATGATGAAGGCAATACATGCCGAGTCATGCAATCACTATCATCCTTTGTGTATGGATATGAATATCTTGGCTGTTCGTCTCGATTGGTGATGACCCCCCTGACAGATCGTTGTTATCTCACGCTAACTGGTGCCATGCATCTAAATCTAGGGGGCTCCCCGGCTGGACCAGCTGGGACAGGAAAGACAGAGACTGTCAAAGATCTTGCTAAGGTTTGAACTTTCAATTATTTGAATTCTAAATTCTAGAGCAACATTTTTTTCTGATTATGTAGCTACGTATTTTGGAGTGAAATTGTGGATTGCTACACTTGCATCATCGTAAAGGAGGACGAGTTGACCAATTTACTTCCGAGACTTCCCTCCTGCATAAACTGCAGGACAGAATAAACAAAGAATATGATGTTTATGATGTTTGCTTATGGACTTCCCTCCTGCTTTAGAAATATTACCAGAGGAAACTTCTTGCAAAATTTTTATTTCTACCCGGGAGGTTTTAAATTGGCCCTTGCAAGGCAAAGACAATTGTCTGCATACAAACACAGTAGCTTCGGGTATCATTAAAATTCTTTGGCTTGGTAAGGATTTTCGGTGTTAGGTGAACTGCAGAAAATCGTGTTTTGCCGCTGCGTATTCCATCCTTCTTGTTTGAATCGATTCTTAGTTGTATTCATGCGTTTCCTTCTCCCCTTCCTTTTTCACTTCTTGTTCTAATTTATTTTCCTCAAAATTGGTTTTCATCCCCGCAATATTAGTCTACTTGTAGGCTAAATATCTGATGCTGTGAAATTAATTTGGTTGTTTTCTTTGACAGGCAATGGGAAAACAATGCCTCGTATTCAACTGTTCTGAAGGCCTCGACTTCAAGGTAAGTAACAATCAAAATTCTTCCAAATTCTTTGTTTGAAATATTTGCTCGTATTATTAATATTATTACTACTATACTACTATAGTATTATTATACTATATTATTAAATAGAAGTATTATTATACTATATTGTACTATTATATTATTATCTTGAGAGCGCGTGGAGAGCGCGTGGCCGAGTGGATAAGGCGACTGACTCGTAATCCAAAGGTCAGAACAGCCGAGGTTCGAATCCCGCGCTGGACAGTTTGGTCGCTGTCCGTAACTCTAGCCCGGGTCGACCAGAGCCATGTGAGGGAAATCTGGTAGCTGCGGCGGGTTGATGGTAAAACATCCGTGGCCCCTGCTGGAAATAAGTCTCTCTCAGACTTTCGCAGGCTAGCCACGTTAAATATGATACCTACCTACCTTATTATTATTATTATTACTACTAATATTGTTACTCATTGTATGGTACATGTAACTTGCTCAGGATTTTAAAGATACTCAGCCATACAACTTGATGATTCTTTCCAATGAAAAAGGCTGTAGCGAAGAACTTTTTGGACCAATGTTCCTTAAGCTTGATTCACACATAAATCAGTAAACACTTGTCCGATTAGCTAAAACAAGGTCCCAAACTCTACATTGAAGCCTATCCTATCCAATTGTATCAAGAACAGCGAAACAACATGCAGCTCCTCTGCAGCAGCCATGCAAATGGGACACAATTTTTTTTGGTAACCCGGTAGCGTGGGGTAAATGGCCGAGCGGCTTTTACAGTTTCCGTCAGGTGAGGTCAAACTCCGGATGGGTGACCTCGGAGGCTGACCTCACAACTCACCTCACCGTCCTTCGGAAGGGACGTTAAACTAGGGGTCCCATGCCTGGATGCGGCATGCATGATGGGCTTAAATTAGCTTTTAGTGGCTAGAAATGCTTCTTGCCCACTCAAACAAATCACTAAAAGAAAACATATTTCCTTCTTATTTGCAGATGATTGGAAAGTTTTTATCTGGCCTAGCACAATCAGGCTCTTGGTGTTGTTTCGATGAATTCAACAGAATAGACATCGAAGTTCTGTCTGTTGTTGCGCAGCAGCTTCACTCCATCAAAGTTGCTAAAGATACATCAGCCGTGAGGTTAGTACCTGTTGAAAAAATCTACCAGTCTAGATATTTTAATCAAGCTGTTGGTATTCTGTAAACTTAGAATATATAACGTGTTACTAGGATGAGTCAGAAGATTGTATCCACGGTTTGAAAAATCGTACAGGATTACCTATGCAACTAATGTGTAAAATTCTAATTCTATCATCTTACTGAAGCTTCAACTTAATTTTCAAGATTTTTCTCATGATGTCATGTGCATGATTTCCTTCTGAAATTAGGAATTAACCTAAAGTGCTATTTCTTGATATGCCCAAAAACAACTAAAATGGCTTGTTTACAATCATGAAGATTTGCACAATTCTGGTGCCCAGCATTGATGGGGAAGCATGATAACTTTTCAAGAGTTTCCGTATGATTAGAAAGCAATGCCTGAGCGAAGAAAAACATTATCTTACCATTTTGATTGTTGAAATATTGATCAAATTGTGCCAAGCTAGGTAATACGAGAACTTACTATCTCAGTGTGCAGGAAGTAATCAGTTATCTACTATCAATTTCTTTAAAAGTTAGCTAATAAATACAGTAGCTATACTAAAGCTAATTTAGGCCAACTAAAAATTACAATATACATAAATATACACGGTTAAAAGTAGTAAAATAGTAGATATAATAAATATACAAAATTAAAATACCTTCAGTATAAAAACTATAAATGTTAAAATTAGATAAAGCCTAAGTTTGGAACAAAAGTTTTACATAATCGGCAGTGGCAGGTTTTTCCAGACCATCTATTTTGTGGCCTGGAAAAATGCGTTCTGTCTCCATATCTTCGGGAAATTCTTCAAAAAGCACCTTTCCATAATCATGAATAATGGAAATATCTAACATGAAGGACTTTGTAAGATGGGAATTTGCAATTATCAGTCTGTGTCAGATAATGTCAGATATGTCAGATATGTGTTTGTGCTTGGTAATAATTCATTTTCTTCTTTTCGTCCTAAGGTTTTTCTTCGAAGGCAGAGAGATCAAGTTGAATCCTTCATGTGGAGCTTTCATAACTATGAATCCTGGGTAAATTCTTTGTTTATGATATAGTTTTTAACGGGGCACCTTCATTGCTTTCTTCTTGGTATCAAAATATAGTGAAGCCTGCTGTACCAAGGATTATAAGAGAAATGTAGATGTAGATACAGTTTATGACTCGCATTCTCTCCATGCATTTCTCTTCGCCGTCTGGCGCAGGAAGTATAAAAGCAAGAACATTGTAAGCTCTTATCAAAGCAAGCTCACTTTCTATCCGCCATAGTTGTTTTCAACGTCAGAGTATCAGAGTAACAAGGACAGATTTTGTAAAACAATAAGCATGAGTTATTTTTCTTGACACCTGCATTCAAAGTGATTAGTGAAAGCCGACAAAGGAAATTCCCTCAACCAATAATTCAAAACAAACAAGCCGCAAAAGTTTCTCTGAAACCCAGGTAGCTAGCGCGCTCGTTGTGCATTCGAGAAATTTTTTTAAAGAGAAAACATGAGGATATATCGAAAGAAGAAGGATATATCTACACATCTACCTCGGATATATTACTTCTTTTGTTCAAAAGCTGAGTAGTAAGTATTTTAATTACACCCAAAAAACTAAGAGAATTAAATCGCCTCCCAATCGGCTTTTGAACCAAACAAATTAAATGCCCGAGACAGATGTGTAGATATATCCTCCTTCTTTAGATCTATGCTCATGTTTGCTCTTGAAAACAATTTCTGGAATGCACAACAAGCGAACCAGCTACCTGGGTTTAGAGAAACTTTTGCGGCTTTGCTTATTTTGAGCTGATGGTTGAGAGAATTTTCTTTGTCTGCGATCGCTAATCGCTTTGAATTGCGGTGTCAATCAAAAGCAACTCATGCTATTGTTTTACAAAATCTGTCCTTGTTCATCAGATTTCATATCTCGTTTTGGGTTGCTCCTTTGCAGCTACAATAGTTCGAGGAAGGAGCATTCCAAATAAGATTTGGAATTTGTCAGTTGAAAACAAGTGTGGTGGCTAGAATGTGTGCTAGCTGTGGTGGGAGCTTACAATGCTCTCGTTTTTATATTTCCTGCCCTAGAAGGTGAAGAGAAAGGCAAGAAGGAGACAATGTGAGTCATGATCTGTCTCTATGCTTCTCCCACAACCCGGAGCCATACTAGAAAGTGCAAGGCTGAAAATTCGTTACAGGCATGGTATTAGGATGTTCCCCAAGTTTCTCGTACATCGATTTGAAAGTAAGCCTCCCAGAAGATTTGCCTGCAAACCTCTTCATTGAGTTACTTCTGATTATCTGGATCGAATAAAATGTGGAATGCTCACGCATGTAAGATTCATCAGTATGAAATTTATAACCTCCCAGACTCGTTCCCAAGAGTACTTGTTGTTTCCAGTGTCAAATTCAGTTTGCTGAAAACCTTCATTGACACTGAATACGAAGTTGATAACCTTCTCTTGTTTCTTAGGTATGCTGGACGTGTAGAATTGCCGGACAACCTCAAGTCTCTCTTTCGTCCCGTTGCCATGGTTGTGCCAGATTATTCTCTTATTGCTGAAATCATCCTCTTTTCGGAGGGATTTGAAGATGCAGCCTCGTTATCAAGAAAGCTCATTAATCTTTACCAGCTAGCTAGCAAACAGCTCTCACAACAGGTACGTGATCGAAATTTGATGGAAGGAAACCTTTATTATTTGGGGCAAACAAGGAGGACATTGGGTATGCCTTTTTGCGAAATTTGTGGAGGCTGCATAATCGAATTCTGCAAATTTAGCGACAGTCTTGAGCTTTATTTCCACAAATGTTTTTTTATACATTTCTACCTAGCATCCGAAGGTAGTTTTAGGACGCTGAGAAGCTGAGCTTATCGAAGCAACGTCCTGGTCCTTCCTATCTATGTGACCACACCTCGTGATTCCTTTAGCCTTGAATTACAGAGAGTTGGCGACTCTCCTCACACTTTGTAGTAGGTTCGGCAGGGCGAGGACTCGAACCATCAATCTTCAGATTGGTAGTCAAGCATGCTACCACTGAGCCTTCCCCGCTATTCCACAAATCATAAAACTGTTGCTGTAATTCCTATACTTTTTCTAACTTTTCTGTAGAACAGCACCCTTAATTCCGCAAAATATCTGAGAATGATACCCATTATTGTTCCGCATTTTCAAAAAAGGAACCCTTCAAAATGGCAAGTCCGCGTGATTCCTGCAATTTGAGTTCGTTTAAGACATCTCTTAACTGTTTTCTTTCGTTTATAGGACCATTACGACTTTGGACTTCGTGCAGTGAAAGCCGTTCTTGATATGGCAGGGCAACAAAGAAGAGAAACAAAGTAAATAAATGTTGTTTTAACGTGTGCCAATAAGACTGCGTTCACACGATGCCGGCACATTTTGAAAATGGTGAAAAAATGCGACGGATAGGCCTCCCGTTCACAC
>REGL01001438.1:4557-22100 GCA_004194395.1 Aurelia aurita complex sp. Pacific
TGTCATTGCTGGCTTTTCTTCAGGCTATGTAAGGATTTATTTACAGGTAAGTGTGAATTGAAATGTCAGTCACCTGTACGAAAATACAAGGCCATGTAATAGCCATGTACAAGCCTTGTAGTTATGGCCTTGTAACCTTGTAATGGCCTGGAATAGCCTTGCTGTAACCTTGTAAATGGCTTGAAAAATGCTAATTAGCCTTGTAGAAGCCTTGTGGAAACCTTGTGTTAGACTGGTTGCAGTTTGGAATCTTACTGATAGCCTTGTAATTTTCTTCCAAGGTTAGTACAAGGTCATAACAAGGTCATATTCCCCTCTACAAGACTAAAACTTGGCCTGTACAAGGCCAAGTTTAGCCTTGTATTTTTGTACAGGCGCTCTTAAAAGTTATTTTGTGACCACAACTCAAATCAGACAAATCCACATTTGACAAAAATAGAGACAGGTTAAGAAGGCTTTCTAGCATTGCCTTTGATGTTTGACGTTTGATCCCCACAAATATCCGTCGATCGTCAAATCAATGAAAAGTTCTGATTCAACTTGATTTAGTAATGCGTCTTTGCCGCGAATCCATTTATTCACATATTTTTTGTTTTGGTCTTAGACTGGTGTGCTATTGCTTTCACAATTTCTTCATGATGGTCCAGTGATCAGTTTAGATCTGAAAACAAAGATGGCAACAAAAGATGCTCATTTGCTAGATCAGGTAATGTGATTAATTAGTTTTTTGTGCTTAAAGTTTGAAGTTTAGATATATCCTTTTTCTTTCGATATGTGCAAATATTTACTCTTAAAAACCATTTCTGGATTGCGCAACAAGCGAGCTAGCGACCTGGGCTTCAGGGCAATTTTTGCGGCTTGCTTTGTTTTTGTTTATGTCTTGACCAACCTAGCATGGAATTCCCTTTGTCTGCAATCACAAATTGCTTTGTATCTATTTGTCAAAAAAGTTGTGAATCCTATTGTAACATTATCTGTCCTTGTTGCTAGAAGCCGAAAGACCAAGATATTTTATTATTTTTCTGTGTTTTGATGAGCACTAAAATAGTGTTAAATTCATTCCAACCCATCAAGTACTCTGGGTACTATGAATATTCAAAAGTGGGAACTCTTTCTGGCTCATTTTTCATCATATTGTTTTATCTCCTCTTAGGGAGAAGAGCTGGTTATTCTTTATCAAAATGCGATCGTTGTAATTGATGGATTCAGCCTTTATCAGTCGTTGAAGGCATGCAAGAACCAAGTCGCAAAAGGTATGTAGCGTCCAATGAATGCCTCGGCGATATCGTTCTGTTGTTATCTTTAGACACCAAACATTTCGATGCTTTCATATTGTCTGAAATTCTTGAAAGGTTGAGATCAAAATGGAACCATGAGATCTTTTTTAAATTAGCTTTACAAAATTTAATTTTCATAGTGAGCTATACTTGTCTGACTGACACTTAAAATTGTGTTTGTCAACTTTTTGTCATTTATTTGTTCGGATATTACAGGTGGCGCTTGCTGTAAACATATGGAAATGCTCAATATATCTTATCGTCATATGAGTTCCAAGTGCCAGACTTCACCAAAAGTTTTTTGTGCCTTCGAGCGCAAAATTGCCACAAAAATGTGCATGCAAAATTTTTTAACGTATATCATCTAGGATTTAAATTCTTTCTGTGCATCACATGAAGCAAACTTTGATAAAGCGAGGGACACCTTTTGGTTCTAAAGTTGGATGGTGCCTTATGCAATAAACGTTTATCATAGACAATATATATGAAACTTTGGCTTTGTTTAGGTATGCTTCTATTTCAACGATTGACATCTTATACAGTTGTTTCTTTGCTTTAAAACAATAAAACTCATCTGGTACACAATGGAATGAGGTTTCCTTCCAATCACAAATTTTCCATTAATCATGGTTTGGTTCCAGAGTTGAATTTGAAACAGATCTCTTTGTGACTTTTTCACTCGCTCTAAAACTTTCAATGCAGTAAAGTCCTTCACTTTATCAAAGTGACATGCGAAATGCCAATTAGTTTTATTCCCTTTCCCAGATTCCTTCCAATATTGCTTCATACTGTTATAAATGACACTATCCGCATGTTCAGTATTTGGACCGTTACCTGCAATATGCTTCTCTAGACGTCTCAAAAACTCTCGGAAAATATCGTTGCTAGTGACGGGTCTAATAGCCTGTAAACGACCGAAAAAAATTGAAAAAATTGAAAAAGGCAGAAGCCGTTCATAGGCTACGGGTCTAACTGATAGCTCATTTAACTGTGGACAAATCTAACTGGACGTGAGATGTTNACTTTAGAAAAGATCATTTTTAAATAAATGTGCCTGCAGATATTCACTGGATTTGAAAATGTGCCTGCGAGCGGCGCTCGCACGCTCGCGTACTTTAGCGATGCCTAGTGCTACACCTACTGTCGAATCGAACAGTTTCAGGTTTCTGTAAGAATAAGATTGATATGTTGAAGCAAAAATATATTTGATGCACCGCATGGCGTACAAGATCTCTTACAACAACTGCAGCAAATGAAATCGAATTTTTACTTTCTTTAAGCACATGCAAGTAAAAATCAAGAAGCAATCCAACCGCCGCCACTGGCTTATAGGAAATGGAGGCTGATTGGACAAGAGCATGTTTATGATATTGTCAACGGTGGTATGTTGTTTATATAAATCATTAAGTTTGTCTCCAAGTACCCTTCGTTCATTTTGATTTTCATAAAACGGTCTCCGTTTAATCTTGTGGAAATTGGAATTGAGAAGACAGAAGGAACCGCAAACTATGTGATCCTAATCTTTCAAAGTCTAACTTGAATTTGTACTTGAAACATGCCCAACAGTTGTGTATAAACAAGATGGATGCAGGGTTTGCAGATTCTTGTGCTGTCAAATCCAAACAGTCCCCCTTCTGCGAGAAACTTTAGATATAAGGAGATCACGTTCAGACTTCTCGTTCACATATATAAGCAGAAATACCGGGTGCGCCAAAATAAACCATGTACTTTTGGCAGGCCACGATAAATCGTACACTGGACAGATTTGGAGGATTTATAACTTAATCTTTGGCAGAAAGCTTGACTTGCTACAAGTCTCAGTATGAATCTCAGAGAGTGCAGTGCCTCAGATGAGAGAGTTCTAAATGAAGGAGTCAGAAGAAAGGAAGAGAAACTGTTCGTCCTTCCCTTCCTCCACCGCCGTCGCGCTGCGCGCTCGTTCGCCTCCGGCGTGGTATGAATTTTACACCATGACAATACGAATAGAAGTCAAACGAAGACTTGTAGGAAGTCAAGCAGAAAGCCTGAATTGGATTCTAGGAGTTTATGCAATTGTTTTTGTTTTCTGTTTTAGGCGTGCTTCTGAAATTTTTCTTTTCGAAAACACTGAAAACGATCTTTTTCAAAATCGTTTCAGTATGGGTTTCTTGAAGAGGCTTCCTCGAGAAAATCCCTCATAATTTCAGAACAGAGTGGCCGATTTTAATCAGCTAAATTTTAAAATGAATATCTACTATTAAACTATATGTTTGCCGATATGTATTTGCCGATATATATTCGTCTTGATATCCAGGGAGCTGTGACCTTTCAAATGGGGATTCTTTTTATTGACTCCCCCTTCCCCCTTTATTGATTGACTCACCCATCCCCTTTTATTGATTCTTTTTATGGACTCACTCAACCTACAAACTTCTTTAGTTTCATGATGGCAATTATAATGATTCTATTTTTGTATGGTAGGCATGGTTACGCCATCTTTGTTCGACAAGCTGGTAACGAATTCATTAACAGCGGATTCCCGTTCATTGGTAAAAGGATCGCAGTCTGGGTGTAGGAAGTTCATAACAAGTGGAGCTAATCCGTTTATCGGGTGGTATGAACTGACAGAGGTAGATTATCCATTAGTTTGTCTTAGTCTTTGATCATATATGCCATAAGACGTCTCCTCGATAATTACAAGTTGCCAATGTCGTCGAATTTCGAGTTCGATAGGGATATAAAATGTATTTACCGCAAAAGCCCTATTAAACCCCCTCTCTATTAAACCCCCCTCTCTAATAGGCCCCTCTCTCCCCTCTGAACCAAAATTTTGAATAAGCCCTCCCTGTCTATTAAGCCCCCCTTCACTCATATCAAATTCTAGAGGTTACCAAAGATTTTCCATTTATTGAGCTAAATAAGTTTTCATCTTAATGTTGATATGATTTGAGATAAAACCGTGTTGAATTTACGTATTTGACTCGTAAAATTTTATGTTGAATCCGCAAAATATGGTATAGAAGAGCTAAAAAACTATTATATGTATCCTTGTCATTTTTTTTGTGAATAAGCCCCTCTCTCTAATGGGCTCCCCTCCCTTTAAGCCCCCGTCTGGAGTGTCCGGAATTTATCAAGCCTCCGGGAGCTTAATAGAGCTTTTTTGGTCTTTGTGTGATATTATTGCCCAATTCATCTTACGTGAACCGCAAAGGTAGAATTTGCTTTCAATTTGAAATATCCTTGGGCTGCACTTGGAAACCGTGCGCAGCTACAAAGAGGACTTTAAGCAATGTAGAAAATGTATAGAAGATTGAGCTAATTCTCTCAAGTTTAGGTTTTTCTCCACTGATGGCGAATTCGGTGCGTTTGCCGAATGATCACAGTTATGAATTCGTATGTTACTTTCAGGAAAACACCCCGCCTCTTATGTCTGAAGTTGCATTGACAGTAGCAAGCAAACTTACAACTGCAGTATTCTCCAGTATTTCAAATGCAACCAGGTTTGCTATATTTTGTAACCCTATCCAATTACACTTGTTATCTTTGAAAAGGATTTTTAACATGAAAGTGTTGATTATATTTTTATTTATAGTCAGTATAAGCTTCTGGTCATCGATGTACCTTTTTAGCTGGATCGCATCTTGAGGCTGTTTGCGAAGCTATTGATAAATCTCACACCCATTTTTTGTTGGAAGAAATAGGCAATTTACTTGGTAAGATCTCAAACAAGTAACAACATGATTCATACTCAAAACAATGTTAAAACATTTGCTATTACTGCACAGTGTCAAAACATTTTTTGAGTGACCTGGGAAAATTAGATCTGCAAGTTACAAAAGTTTCTGAGCTTTTTTCAATCCAGGTAGCACGATTTCCTGACTGTCGGAAAAATTGAGCCTACATTTTCTTTAGAAATATTACTGTGATTTTGCTTTTCTTGCTTGAGACTAAAATATAAACTGGTTGCTGGACAGTTTTGTTGGAAAGTTTTGTTGGACAGTCACATCTATACATATGCCAACATTTTTGAATTGATTTATTCGAGCATAGTGCTCAAATCTTTAAAATCTTTAAAAAGGTGGGTGTAAAATTCTATGACCTTTTTCTTTGAATTGAATGGCTTGAAAGGAACTTATGGTACTTTGCTGTAAATCTGCCATGGAAATTTTGTGATATCTTGATTTCTTTCAAAATGGCAGCAATTTAATTATTTTTGAAAAAATTCATGGAAAACTTTGAAAAAATTTAAATCATCGTAATTCTTCAACCAATACAGGAAAAATGATACAACCTGCAAAAAAAACCAAAGTTTATGAAGGTCTACAATATGGTGGCAAGCAGGAATCTGTAGCTTTTCTGGTTTAGGGTTTAGAAATTTGGTGACGTCATAACCTCAAATTCAATAAATGCCGCCATTTTGAAACTTTAAATTTGTATTCAGGGCCTTTCTCTTTATCATTATATGATGTATTGCCACATAGTGGTATGATGCATTGCGAATCTGGTGTCAAATTCAAGTTGAATCAACTCATATGGAAGGAATGGCCTAAGTTGAATCATGAAAGACTTGAACAGCTAGGACGTATCCTGGTGAAGCCTTAGTTGGCTTTACCAGTAATGCTACTCAGAATGCTTTTAGCGAGCCTTCAATCGCCGATGCTGAGACTGTCGACCCTTACTTTCTTGAAAACTGTTCACGCCGCCTTGAGGACATAGATAACACCTTTGCCTTCCTGCTTTACGAAGGTAATGAAACACGAGGAACATCGCTGGGAGGGCAGTGCGTTTGAATTTAGAAATGAAAGCCTCAATCGAAAGACTGCTACATTTGCAAGAGAACCACGACGAGCAAGCCGTGAACCAGCGTCAAGGTATCATCGGGAATTTGAGAGCTCCATAAAAGTATTCTGAGCAGTATTCGTAAAGCCAGTGAAGGCTTCACCAGGATCAGTCCTTGCTCTTGCAAGTCTTTTGCTGATCAATTGGCTGTGATTTACTGTTGTTTTCTTTCACTGAAGCTCCGAGAACTGAGGTAGATATATTGAGCAGCGAAAATCATTTGGCTATTCCTTCCATGTGAGTTGATTCAACTGGAATTTTACGCCAAAATTCGCAATGTATCATACCATGTCGCAATGCATCATGTAATGATAAAAGAGAAAGGCCTTGAATACAAACATAAGGGAAATATCAAAGAGAAAGGCAATAATGGTCCAGTCGAATAAGAAATGTGTACAGAAAGGCAGTTAGGCAAAATGTGAAAGAGAAGACAAAAAACACAAGAAAGACCATTACAATAGGCAAAGGGAAACATAGCTGACGAAGAGAATTAGAAAATGCTGTATTTAGATAAAGGGAAAGGAATAAACATAAAGGGAATGTAACAAACATAAAGGGAATGACGAATAAGGGAATAACGAATAAACTAAAAGGGAATGAGGAAACAGCGCATTAATTGACAAGTGTCATGAAGAGGAACCCGTCACCATTTTGACACACAATAACGACACTCCATATTCGCAAACAGCCTGTGTTTTTCAAATGTCAAAGTACCAAGATATCGATTCTTTTCTTGCTAAACGATCGATTAGTGGAAATTGAAGTAAGAAAACAATAAATTCGTTGATATTTTTTTATGCCAGAGATTCATTTTGCGTCTGTCAATGCATCTCTTTTATTACAAGCGTGCAACTACATTCCTGATGACCCTTTGCCTGTGTTTTTATTAGTGATTGGCTCGGAATTGGTAGCAAATTCAAATCACCACTAAAGACAGATGCATCACCTGCGAAGCCCGTGGTTGAAAAAGGAGCACCAATGAAATTAAGGTAGTAAATCCGTTTATTTATGTTGATAACGGGATTGTTTATATCACCAAAGAGATATCTAAACCCTTGATTATATCCTTGATTTTATTTCTAACGATCTTTCTATTTCTGTGTAACAAATCATTTTGCAATTTTTGGGAATAAACTTCTCCTCGCAGCTCAGGTTATCAGCCCCCCGGGGGGCGGGCTACTTCATCGATAAGTGATACTGGACATGCCGCTCATATGGGTGTGTTTTTTCATCTGAAATTCCCTACATATGGGTCCTTTTTTTAACCTTAATTCTGGTAGATGGGTGTTTTATTAGAATTTTCTTATCAATGTGTCCCATAATGATTTGCCGCACCAAAAAACTGAAAATCTCCTTAAACGATGAATTGAAAAAAGACACTGTTTTGTGTAGCAACAACAACAGCAACAACAGTATCTAGCCTGTCAAAGCTGAAGAAATTTGAATGCGCCTTGCGTCTTGAAATCGACAAAATTCATACACATGGGTTAAAAATTTCCTGATAGTCATGAAAATGGGTTCGCAATTCTTTAATATGCTGTCATATAAATGGATCCTTTTTTCAAAGTCCAAATACAGGTCTAGTCACGGTCACAATGAAGTACCCCCCCCCCTCCCTGGGGTTATTAGGAGAACAGCAATGAAGGTAAATTCCAATCTTATGCAGCATATACATAATACATTGTTTGGGAATAATATGATAAAATATGTTATAGAGAGCACTTCCTTGGGAGTCAAAATAGACAACAAACTAAACTGGACAAGTCATCTTACAAAAATGACAAATAGTTTCAATAGCAAATTTAAGAGTTGAGAAGACTAAGGTATTTACCTATCAAGATTCAAGAGGAGATATATTTCAAAACTGTGGTTAGTTCAATGACATACTGTATTTCTGTTTGGGGCACAAGTTCTAATGTCATCATGGATGCTATTGATAATCTACATAGCAGGGCTGCAAGACTCATACACAAGATCAAAGATAGAACCCTTACAAACGAAGAGATAATGAACAAAGTAAATTGGCAGCCAATGAGTATGGAAACTGCCATGCTCTACTCTCAATGCCTTTTGAAAAACGAGAGAGTAGAACTCGGAATAAGTTGCAATTTGACATAAAGCGATTTAAAAGAGAGATTGGCAGAAATAGTCTTAGATATAGAGGATCTCTTCTGTGGAATGCAATTGACAACAGTTTAAAAGAGAAAAAGAACACACAAGAATTCAAGAACAACATCAAATTACATATTGATTTTATAAATAAATTTTCCTTTAAATCTGAAACTTGTATTTTAAAAACTAGGCTTAAGGATTTTTATTACTGAACAGTTTTAACATTTCTTTACATTTTTCAGGTAAACTTTTCATTTATTAGTAGTATATGCAGGTCCACATCAGCATTAGCTGACTTTAGTTTAACCTGCAATAACAAATATCGCATGTATGTATGTATGTATGTATGTATGTATGTATGTATGTATGTATGTATGTATGTATGTATGTGTATGTATAATGAATGTGATCAAACGTTTCGGTGAATGCTGGATGTTTGGTTAGCCGTGTTGTGTAGCTTTTTTTTACATCTTGAAAATTACAAGATGTAATTTTCATTTAATTTTCTCGTCTTGTATTTTATGGAGAATAAATAGATATTAGCTCCAATGCAGATTTGATTATTTTCCCGAGAAAGCTGGATTTTAGAAATGATTTTGAATGATCAAATGTTGAAGCTTATTGAAAATTATTCGTTTTGCTTGTCACTCGGTATTGTAGGCTACTCATTCATAAAGTACACAGCATATCAAACATCAACATCTTATCATTTCTGGCTTAGGCCATCTTTTTTGCAAAATCATTCGGTCTCCTCCAAAACGAGGCAGATGGATGAGGCAATCCGTCAAACGAGGCAGAGGGATTACGTCGTCCCCTAATAAAGTGCTCACCTTATCAGGAGAGGTTTTGAAGCAAATGAAATCACATGTAGGCTCTAGTGATATTAAACATACTATTGTTCGTACAACTCTACAATATGAGCACTTAGTTTTTAATATGATTTTTCTGTACCAAGGTATGGGCTGCCTGATAAACGCCGTCGTGCTGATTCGATCGTCCTTTCTCCTGATAGCAGTTTAGCTGCGTGCACTGATGATTTTGGACGCATCTTGATTATCTCCAATGACAATGGACTTGTTGTTCGTATGCTCAAAGGTAACGAAGATTCCAAATCTTTATGAACGTTAATGTAAAATTCTATTACCTATTTCGTTGAACTGAATGGCTTGAAAGAAATGTTAGTGACTTGCTATATTTCTACTGTTGGAATTTTCAGAAATCTTTAAAAATTGTCAGAATTAGAGGATTTTTCTTCGTTTCTAAGATTTCGAGAAAATTTTTGGAAACACTTTCTAAAGTTTTTGAGAAAACATAGGATAAGTTCTGACGAAAGCATGGTTGATAAATAATTGCAATATGGTGTAAAGTGCAAGTATTTCACTCTTTACGGTTACGATTTAGAAAATTTAAGATGTCACATCCTCAAATGAGTTGAAATATAAGATACCCTGTAATTTCGAAAAAATGTAGTGTACAGTGTAAACAGGGTCTAAATTCGATGCAGTACGTCAAGGCGTGTTACGGAGGCAAATGTCGTTCACAATGCTGCAATGGTCTGTTGAAGGAAATAGAATGAGATTCGTTGATTTTAAGGAAGAAAATGATATGAACGCGAACAACTCTTATGAGGCACATGGAAGAAATATGAAAATTTTAGAGTTCTAGTTTGGAATGATAATGTATTTTACGGGTAATATTTAATTTGGTCTTCCTGATAGTTTCTCCTTTGATTCATAAAATATTTCATTTCAGAATCGTTTTACTATTGTGATATCATCTTGCAGGTTATCGTGATGCACAGTGTGGTTGGGTGATGATAGATGAACATTCATCCGACCAAGGAAATTTTGGAGATGGTGCTCAGAAACGCCAAGCTCTTTTTCTCGTTATTTTTGCCCCTCGAAGAGGAATCTTAGAGGTACTGTTTGTTGACTCTTTACCAATGTAATTCATTAAGTTGAAACCTAAAGTTGAAAAATTCTAGTTTTATTAAACTTCTAAGCTTTGTGTATGAATCTGTTCATAAAATCTCCCCTATTTGTTTCTATAACTTTTTTAAATCTGTGGCATCCGTTCATCAATTATGGTACACGACAGGCTAGCAAGGAGGATATATTTCTGACTCAAAAAAATACCAATCAATATGGTCTTGAATCAATACATTTTCATGGATCAAAGTGCTGGAATGACATTCCTATAAACATAAAACAATCACCATCGGTCAATATCTTTCGTCAAAGACTCAAAGCCTTTTTTTTGAAAACAATTATTAAAGAGTCATCAACACTATTCACCCATGAAAAATCATATTTAAAAATTCAAATTTCCTACTAAAAGGGGGTGCTCTCCTCGATTAGCTCAGCTACTGAGAGAGCTCCTCCTTAAGAATTCCTCTTCATACAAATTCTCTAGTCATGTAATATATTTTTCGTTTTATTTAATGTTCAGTCTTTATGCTTATATTTTTAATTTGTAGCTTGTAGTTATTCAAATTGTTGTAATTTGTTTAATGTTTTGAGTATTTGTATGCACTGGAATTTAAAATGAATGAACTGAACTGAACTGAACTGAACTGAACTGAACTGAACTGAACTGAACTGAACTGAACTGAACTGAACTGAACTGAACTGAACTGCAAGGGTTTGTTGTAAAACTGATACCATGGTTTTATAAGGCTGTTTCATTATTTTTATTAAAACCGTAACAGTATTATTTTGTCATTTATTTTTTTTCGGCAATGTAATGTAATTCCTTTGCAGTAGTTTGTCTTCCATATTTTATGAGGTTTTATGTAAGTAAACAATATTTAAATAGCCAAAGGGTAACATGCCCCCACTTGACACTTTCTTCGGTAAACCACCGCAATACAGTTGATTGCTAATCAGTCTTTATGTCCCATTTTGTCATTGTCATTGTTCTGCCACTTCTAGAGAAATTGTTTGCAAACTTAGATGCAGTAATGTGTATCCTTTCCAGATTTCTTTGCTTTGTATCCTCAGATTTGGTTGGCAGAGCAAGGTAACCGAGTTGGTGCATTTAATGTGGGGAAGGATTGCAGGTAAACTCGTGTATTTTTCGAAGCTTGATTTATGACATATACCAAGGGTGTTAGCACACGGATGTTGTGATTAGATATTTATTTCGCTTGCTTTGATCCTTGCTTTACTCTTCGTTGCGTCTTCAACTCATTTTTGCAGCTGAACGTGGTTTTAGGCCTAACGGCTCTCAGTTATTCGAATATAATGCCCTTGTATTCCTATGTCTTAGTGCGCCAAGGTTTCAAGTCGCGAACCAAAGGATGCTTCTTCCGAAGCTCCTTTTTATTTAACAATCTTTTTCAGGAACTAGATGACTAAAGTATTTAATACAATGTTTTTGTTTAAAGTAAAGCTCCACCATTTAGTAAATTATAGGCTGTTAGTTTTGCAGTACAGCAGCGGCCAGGTAATATCCGAAGCAAAAATTATATGAAAATCTTATAAAAATTTGTTAATTTTCCCTTTCATTATACTGCATTTGGGGACAATATTGTCAATAGAAGGCTTGGACCCCTATTACATCTACAGTCTGTTCTCAAGTCATTGACAAAGCGAAGAAATGGTTCATTAGCAACATAGGGCTCAAATCTTTAAAAAGGTCGGTGTAAAATTTTGTTGCCGTTTTCTTTGAAATAGAAAGCTTGGAAGGAACTTAGGCAATTTTGCTGTAAATCTGCCGTGGCAATTTATTGATATCTTGATTAGTTTCAATATGGTGGCATTTATTAAATTTGAGGCTATGACGTCATCAAATTTCTAAATCCTAAACTACAAAAGCTACAGATATCTGCTTGCCGCCATATTGTAGACCTCCATAAACTTTGGTTTTCTTGAAGGTTATGTAATGTTTCCTCTATTAGTTTAGGATATATGATTGTTTAAATTTTCTCAAAATTTTCCATGAATTTTTTCAAAAATTATCAAATTGCCACCATTTTGAAAAAAAATAAAGATATCATAAAAATTTCCACGGCAGATTTACAGCAAAGTACCATAAGTCCCTTTCAAGCAATCCAATTCAAAGAAAAATTTAATAGAATTTTACACCGACCTTTTTAAAGATTTGAAAGATTTGAGCCCTATGCTTTCATTAGCTACAGCTACCTTCAGTTTGTTCTGCATGTTTCATATCAGATGTTTCCCATTGGACTGTCTTCTTGCAATTCCTTTTAGCCCATTATCTGGATCACAAATGAGCTTTGGCCAATAATAGCTTTCCAGAAAAATTTCTATCTATGTTTGAACAAAAAAGAGCTTCCATTAGCACCTTTTTACAAGGTATATGGTGGTTTACCAGACCATGAACTGAGCNGGACAATATTGTCAATAGAAGGCTTAGACCCCTATTACATCTACAGTCTGTTCTCAAGTCATTGACAAAGCGAAGAAATGGTTCATTAGCAACATTAGCTACAGCTAGCTTCAGTTTGTTCTGCATGTTTCATATCAGATGTTTCCCATTGGACTGTCTTCTTGCAATTCCTTTTTGCCCATTATCTGGATCACAAATGAGCTTTGGCCAATAATAGCTTTCCAGAAAAATTTCTATCTATGTTTGAACAAAAAAGAGCTTCCATTAGCACCTTTTTACAAGGTATATGATGGTTTACCAGACCATGAACTGAGCATTGTCGATGAGCTGAGCGAACAAACTTTTAGATAAACAATATTACGCAAATATGCTACCTGAAAGTATTTAATTGCTGAAAGTAGAGTAACTAGACTGTAATAAGAATTTATCTTTGACAGGTTGATATACAATGGATATGGAACCTTGGGAAGTCGAGTAACTGCAGTCGACAGTGATATTGGGCTCTTTAATTCCTGTATCCTATTGGAAAGCAATGGAACTTTGTCTGCAATTAATGTACCGTTTCACTGCTCATTGAGGTATGTGCTGATCATTCTTTTGTTATACCGGGTGTCTCAAAAAAACGCAACAGATTTAAAAAACTCTGATGCAAGCTGCTTCAAATTAATAATCAAATGATTATTTTTATCTAAATCTGCAATGATTAGATTAAATTTTGATATATTTTTCAGAATTTTTGGTAACTTGATTGAAGAGTTAAAAATCAACAAACTTAAAATGTGCTGTCAGGGCAAAACCAGAGCTACCAGCATTAGTGCACAGTATACTGTAAAATTAAAAGCACGGCAATATCTGAAACTGCACATGATTACGAACAAGCACACATCTTCATTAATTCACGATTGTGAATGCGGCAGCTCTGGTTTGACCTGGGAAAAATTTTGAAGTTTGCTGATTTTAACTCAACAACCAAGTCTCCAAAAATACTGGAGAATTTATTAAAATTTTTTAATTTAATTATTGCAGATTTGAATAAAGAGAATTGTTGGATAATCAATATGAAACAGTTCACATTAGAATTTTTCAAATCTGTTTCGTTTTTTTGGGACACCCGGTAATGTGCACTGCTGGTTTCCAATGTATCGTTGTATATCCAAGGATGTGATAGCCTACACGTAGACCCATTATTAATGGGTCTACGCGTAGACTAATGATGTGGCAGTTATAGGTAGCATTTGTTTCTGGGATAGACCAAGTGCATTTCCAAGAACGTTTGCGTAAGCTGTCTTGCGAGAGAAGCTTTTACTACTGAATTGCAGTATATGCATATGTTACTCACACCGTTTAGCACATGAGCAGGAAGTGGAAGGCTCGAATATTTCTTTGTGTGATATCCCGTCGGGATCCAATCTCAGATATAACAAGGAAGTCTAAAGCTATTGCTCTAAACAGTTGAATCTTTTATTATTTTTTTCTGTTTTGAAGCGTACTGTAAGAACCCGCACAATAAAAACCACTTTGTAAGAAATCGCTGGCTGATTTTTTTGAGAAATTCTGCTCTCTTATAAGATACTGCTCAGATTGATTTTAGGAAGATTTCTTATAGGAGGATCCCAAATATATTCATATTTAATAATCTTTGTTGAAATCAGGTGCCAAACATTTTTTAGAGATTTTATGCAAAGGCATCTCCATTTATATGTATTTCGAGCTATCTAAGATATACTGCGATAACGGGCAATTGGAAAGTATAGTATCCAAACCAATATTGTTATACTAATGCTTTCATATTTAAATTGTCTACTGCCGCTCTAATTTCTTTAGTATCTCGTTTTTCTTGCAGTTCATTGCACAGCCTGAGAGCACGTGACAGCTACCTCCTTCGAAAGATTTCAAATTTCCTCGAGAAGACTGCTACTTTTGATCATAATGGTAGGCACCCTGTTTATGAAATCTGCTATCCTACTCTATTTAGAAAACATAAGTAGATTGTGTGCAGCTACTAGTCATACATCAAGTTATGCTTTGTCCAAATACTTGATTTGACCGTGGTAGTCTAGATTTACTCAGAATTTGCATAAAATTACGACTTGAAAGTTACAGTCTTAGAACTATGAATGGCGGGGATGGCTCAGTGGTAGCACGCTTGACTACCAATCTGAAGGTTGGTGTTCGAGTTCCCGCCCTGCCGAACCTGCTACAAAGTGTGAGGAGAGTCACTAACTCTCTGTAATTCCAGGCTAAAGGAATCACGAGGTGTGGTCACATCGAAAGGAAGGAACAGGACGCTGCTTCGAGAAGCTCAGCTTCTCAGCGTCCTAAAACTACCTTCGGATGCTAGGTAGAAATGCATAATGGCGAGATTCTAAGCCTTTTCTCTAAAAGGGGCTGGATAAGAAATTGCCGGGGAAATTTTTGATTTGGCTGTGTTCTGATGAGCAATGCTATTGAGGCTATTTAACAAAATTCAAAATGAATGTCTCGCTTTTGAGATTAGCCTTTGCATGTTCTTCTTATACAAATTAAACCTCCATATTTTTGGGATTGCTGCGATATAAATGGATTTCCAACAAGTACTTTTGTTGATCTTTCACCCAAAGATCAGCCTGTATTCAGATGAGGATCTTTTCTTTTGAATTTAGCTAATTACAAAGGAATTTCTCCTTTCAGAAT
Source organism: Aurelia aurita complex sp. Pacific (assembly GCA_004194395.1). NCBI lineage: Eukaryota > Metazoa > Cnidaria > Scyphozoa > Semaeostomeae > Ulmaridae > Aurelia > Aurelia aurita complex sp. Pacific. The sequence continues at coordinate 19,788 of REGL01001438.1, forward strand.
GCGATATTTGATGCACAATCCGTGGATTTACGTATTTCTTATCCAGCCCCTTTGAATTAGTTTTTATGGGAGCTCCTTGTTTTTAAAATCGCTTGAAAAATTCTTCCATCATTGGAAGTAGCGTTGTTATTCTGCACTATCTTTTTTATTCCATCTAAAAATTTACGTGATACACTGCCAAGTACACCACTCAAACCACTTTATAATACAACTATCACAATACCAAGAGGAGCAAAATACACATGACCATTTAAAAAATGAAAGGCATTGAAAATTTTATTTATATAAACTAGACTATTACAAAAAATGAAAGGAAAACCAAAACAAAAAACGAAAAACAAAAGAAGCAAAATACAGCTAAATAGAAACTAATAAACCATTACAAAAACTACAAATAAGCGATTGAATACTGATGAATCTGCACTATCTCGAGCAACTTTAATGCTAATTTCTTTTCTGATTTCTAGATGAACAATTAATGACGCTAAAGATCGCTTTTCAAGAGATTGAAGCACCTGATACGTTTTACAAGGTACGAACCTATCGTTGTTAGTTGATTTAGCATATACTCTCAAACTTAGAACTTTGTTTTTTTATTTTTGCTTTTTTTGTACAATATCTAACTATTAATCAATATCATAGCTTCCAAATTTTTAACTCGGCGTAAAAATGTGGGTGTAAAATCCTGTGATTTATTTCTTCTGACTGAGTGACTTGAAACAAACTTCAGTTACTTATCTTTAATTCTACCTTTGGGCTATTCAGAAGTTTTCAATATTTTTCTAAATTTCAGCGTATAATACATTTTAATTCATTTGATGGTGTGACGTCATCAAATTTCTAGATCATAAACCAGAAAAGTGACAGACTTTTGCTTGATACCATATTGTAGACATCCATAAACTATGGTTTTCTTCGAAATTATTTCATGTTGATTCAAAAAGTTTAGAAATCACGATAGTTTTCAGTTTTTTTGAAAAATTTTCTTGAATTCTTGAAAAAATACAAAAACACTCTAATTCTGAAATATTAAAGGTTTCAGAAAAGTCCAACGGTAGAATTATAGAGAAGTAGCTAAAGTTTCTTTGAAGTTATTCAGTTCAAAGAAATAAGTAACTGAATTTTACAGTCAGCCTTTTTAAAGATTTGGAGCCTGTGATTTAATTAACTGGATATAAAATATTGTTGAAGAGTTTTCTTGATTATAAATCGCAAAATCCTTTTCTACAATCAGGGAATTCAAAGGATTATTCTAAGTGGCAAACTAACATCTGAGTCTATGGAGAAGTGCATTTGCTCTGTTGAAGAAATTCTATCATCTAGAGGTGATACATTTTTGTAGAGTTGATGTTAAAATTGTTTGCATTATTTCATTAAAAAAGACAGTTATAAAGTCCAAAAATAATCCCAAGGAAGTGAAACAGCCTTGATGGGTTCACTAGACTTTACGTAAGGCCCTGACCAAACAAGCAAACAATGGTTGCCAGATATTTTAAATTTACTTGCCAAGCAAGTTTTTACCCGTTTGGCCACATCGCGAAACATTGCTTGACAATCTTTTCTTGCTTGTTCAGTTCAGATCATTGATGGCAAATTCCACTGCTACACACAAATACTGATACTAACGTGCTAGAAGGACTACAACAGATAATCAATTAAGGAACAAGGATACACACAATATACATAAAATTAAGAAAGGTATAAGACGAGAGAATTTGTACCAAGTGGAATTCTTAAGGAGGGACTCTCTCTGTAGCTAAGCTAATCGTTGAGAGAGCACCCCCTTTTCTTGTGACGAGCAAAAAGATTTTTAAATTTGCTCCGAAACATTTTCCAACAAGCAATTGCTAAGCTAATCATTGAGAGAGCACCCTTTTCTCTGCTTGTGACAAGCAAAAATATTTTTGAATTTCTTCCAAAGATTTTGCAACAAGCAATTGCTAACCTAATCGTTGAGAGAGCACCCCCTTTTCTGCTTGTTACAAGCAAAAACGTTTTTGAATTTCTTCCAAACATGCTCCAACAAACTGTGCATAATTCTGCTTCTCAAGCAATCTTTCGCAACGTGCCTTTGGGAAATAATCGTTTGGCAAGCGAATCTCCAATGCTAGTCGAGAAAATTAGAAAAGATGTTTGTCGTTTGGCCAGGGCCTTAGCAAGAATTCATTTCAACTTTTTGGTTTTTGATTGATTGTATAAACGAAAGGCTAACTAGCGTGTGAACTTGCCCATGCCGTCTTGTAAGAGTCTGATCAGAAGCTCAAGTCGTCTTCTTTCTTACAAGACGACTTGGGCAAGTCCAACTCTAATGTG
>REGL01001438.1:31182-63306 GCA_004194395.1 Aurelia aurita complex sp. Pacific
AACACATTTTAGTGGAAATCTGACTATGAACTTTACAATCAGATTCAAGAATTTTGCCCCGAAGAGACCCCTTTCTTGATTCCACAAAAATTTTAAAATACACCTGCCTGAGAAAAAATATTCATCAGCGAAATAAGTCCCGTAGGCTTTAACACATAGACTATCTTGCAATCTTCATTGATTGAATGAAATGTTTTTGCATCATTTCTCACGAAATTATTACGAAACAAGCAATCGTATATGCCCAAGGGAACATAAAAAATGCTCATTCGTGCTTGGCTTGGTGTACTTTTGTAAATGCATTTTGACTGGAGAAAAATATTCCTTGGTGACTACATTCTTTAATTTGTTTGTTAGTTTTGAGTTTTTTACGTTCTTTTCAAACGGGTACCCAAAGGACCGATCCTTGTCCAAAAATATCTTTGACTAAGGAGATTCCCCTAACCAGCGCGTTAGCAGTTTAGGCCAAAACCCAAAAGCTCTGGTTTGTAGATGGAGGGAAATCTTGGCTTTCGAGATCAATATTTCAGCTCTCGATGTGCCAATATCAACAAACGAGGTATCAATCTTCAAGTTAACTATCGAAGAGTAATACTTCAAAACTTATTTGGGATCGATTCGACTTATACTCTCATCGCTAGTCCCCATCAAATCTGTTACCTTTTTTTTTGGGACACACGGTACATGATTAAATCCTTGGGGGGGGGGGGTCAGTATATTTTTCCGACAGGGATGTGCCACTTTTAAGATATCGCTGTCACCAATATTTTCTAGCACAGGGTATCAAAATAAGGCAATTTTTCTAGAGAATGTTGTCAAAACACGCTAAAAGGGAGTAGTTTGTTATACCAGGTCATTGTTCGGTCAAATTTTCATGTTTTAGAGTATCATTCACCAAATTTTTCTAGAATCAGTTATCATATTAAGCGAAAAATTCTGGAACAGGGCAAAAAACAATATTCGTGTGCACACTCTCAAGTATCCCACCCCCGGTATTGAATAGTCAACAAAAAGTCTTCCCCCAGAATGAGAAACATATTCAGGGGGTTGAATCCTTCCAAGAGGCAAATTATATTCTAATACACGAAGAGTCATTGTGCTCGTCGTTTCACGCATTTTTGCAGACCTTTGAAAAGAGACTTTCTGCATACAATCTTCCATATCTAAGGGAAAGCTGGGTGTATTACTGAATCTAACTGAACGTATCGGCAATGAAGCCAGGCAGTTTGAATGTCATTGCTTGATATTGAGAGAGCAGTATTTTCCAACCGCCAGGCATTTTTTTACTCACCTGGAAGCACTTGGTTTTGGTACTCTTAACTGCACTGCATACAAATAAAATCGCCCTTTACAGCTATTCACATTAAGTTCCCTACAAGTGTGTTTATTTACCTTGGTTGCATTAGAGATTGCGTTAGCATTGGCTCTGCCAATCCCAGCTTTAATTGCTTGATCTAGGGCCACGGGTACAGTTGGTGCTATTTCGCTTGATTTCGTAACTTCTATCCCTAGATTCGCACAAAACTCCTTCGTCTGCGTCGCCAATTCTTCCGTTGGTGCTCCACTATCGGAATCCATAACTATCTGCAAAACGGATAGTAAATCAAAGATTAAAAAAATGCCTCGTACGTGTTTGAAAAATCGTAACACAAAACCATGTCCACATTATTGATAATACACTCTTTTGCATTTAAATGGGAAATTTCCGAAACAATTTGCGAATTGATTTTTGAAAAAATGTTTGAGTTACGTAATTTCACTTTTCAATTCATAGAAGGCAAAAGAACGTTTCAATGGGACATGGTACTATTTCCTTGGAAAGGATACAGTTGAAATAGAAAGATTTTCTCGAGTAAAATACACTGCACCACTTTTTCAAGCTTCAAATGAGGCTTGACTGAGCATTTTGTCACTGTTTTGGGCAAACTGAAGAAAGCAATTCTTCCTAATTATCAATTTTTGCAAGAAATGATGGATCCAAAATTGTAAAAAAATCTCAAAAAGATAAAATAATTTGAATTTAGAAAAAGGATGAATCAAAATGAATCAGTTGGATGGTTTGTGCAGTACGTTTTTTTTTAATGGAGGACGCATATTTTTAACTCCAAATCACTCCAAAAATCCCGTACACTGCAAAAAATCCTAAAAAATTTGAAAATCTCAAAAATTTTAAGAAAAACTTAAAATCCCAAAGAAAATGCTAAAAATGTTCAAAAGTCGACGTTCAAGAAAATCCCCCTTAACAAATGATTCAAATTCCCAAAAAGTCTTTCGAAAATCGTTTTAAAATCTCAAAAATCTTTTGAATCCTTAAAAATCATGCAAAATCTGAAAAAACTCGAAAACCTCTGAGCATTTCAGAAAATTCCATCTTTTGCGTTATTTTCCGCTGTCATTCAAACTGACCAATTGACTATTGGTTGATTGACTTAAAAATTATCAGAAGTCTGATATGCCTTGTGAGACACTTAGCTACTAGATGTGAAGCAAAACTCTTTTGAATGCAGTTTTGTTAAACCAGGTTGTCATAGGCATTATTCAGGGTGTCCCAAAAAATTGTGCCTCGTGTGTGTGGTTGCTGTGGAGGAGCTGTATGTTCATTTATCTCGGCTTTTACACAGTTGCATAGGTCACCCAGGGGGGTACTCCCTAACTTTCAATACGGGAGGGGGGTCCATGCCAACATTTCGTTGCTGACCCCTAAATATTAAGACTATTGTTTTGGGGGCCCCAAATATTGAGTCTAATGTTTTGGAGACCCCAAATATTGTTATCTTTTTCTAGGGCCTCTAAAATGTTTTGAATGATTTCAATTTGAGCTTCTTGATCTTTCTCAGTTTTTGAATAACACCAAGACATTTATTTCATGATTTGCAACTTCAGGGCCAAATTGCACGATTCTTCCTTTCTTCAGATTTGTGGACCCAAAATATTGAATTTTTGTCCATGCTGTAATTCACAGATCCCAAATATTGGTTTAACGTAAAATTTTGAACCCCAAATATTGGCACGGACTCCCCGTATTAAAAGTCAATGAGTACCCCCCCCCCTAGGATAGGTCAGGCGTCAACTTAGAGTTTGCGACCTTGTTTGAGTCAATCTGACAAGTGCACTACTATTGTTCTCCGGTAGTGTCAAAATTAAATAATGTTTGAAAGAAAAGGTTCTAGCATCATATCCAAATGTTCTCTATGCTTTTAAAAGGGTTGACAGTGTCGTCTTACAGATAAACAACATTATCAACCCGTCGAAAAAAGCAGAAATTTTAAATATAACGCTTGAACCCTTTCTGTGAAAAGTTCCTTGACTTTGACATTGCTGAAGGACACTAGAAGTGTTGTTTCTGGAGCAACCATATATTTGTCTTTCCTCTCCCATCAATCAGCAACCGCGTGTCAGATTGAATCAAACATGGTCTCAAACACTAATTTGCAGCCTGACATCTTGAACTGTGTAAAAAGCGAGACAATTTGAGGCTACAGCTCCTCCACAGCAGCCACACAAACGGGGCACAATATTTGGGACAACCTGTACATACTGTTAAACAGCCTTCATGTGGAAAAATATTTAAGAAATCTTGTCATGTACTGTAAATTTCGCACTGCACTGGTCACAGCAAACTGTCAGATAAGATCTGAACGAGAAGGAAGGACAATGATGAAAAATGCTTATCATAGAACCAATTGATATGCTGTTAAACATACCCTTGGGGTAAGCAGGACTGAGAGGAACTTCTTCTTGTCTCCAATCACCATTGCATTACTAACAAATGGAAGTTCTGCTTTGATATTGTCTTCAATTGGCACAGGAGCGAGATTCTCACCACCGGCTGTAATTATCAGTTCTGCAAGGTAAAAAGTTTCAAACATGGTTATCATTTTATCGGAGGTGGAGCAGACGTCTTACTTTGTTTTACGAGATTGTAAATAATCTAGCCCCTGATTATACAATGGATCCCTCAACTTCATCAGTCACATTACCCTCTTCGCAAACAGGTTGTCGTAGGGCAAATAATGGCAAGGATGGGAAAATTCAAATCTAGCTTTTATCCTCACTGTCTATGCGAATGGAACGATATTGAACCAGAACTTAGACTTGCATCATCTGTCGCTATTTTTAAGAAGAAGATTTTGTCAATTATCCGCCCCCCCTGCAAATCTTGTCTTCGGAATTCATGACCCAATAGGCTTATCTTTTCTTACTCAACTTAGAGTTGGTTTAAGGAAATTAAACTTCCACAAATTCAAACACAATCTCAGGGATACTGTAAACCCTATGTGCCCTTCGAATGATGGCATTGAAGATGCGGAACACTTCTTGTTGCTTTGCCCTTCTTTTGATGCTCAACCACGAGATCTTCTCGCTGGAGTCTTTGATGTATTACGACCGTTTGGACATAAAAATTTTACAAATAAGGTCCTAACTCAGCTTTTACTGTATGGCGATGAAAAGTTCTCTTACGACCTCAATAGAACTATTCTCAACTTGACTATACAGTTCATCCGCGAAACTGGACGGTTTGAGTAAGGTCGCTTCTAACAAAAGATGTACACCACGTAACCACTAAGTCCCCGTCTGTTTCTTTTTTGTCTCTTTACGTTTGTAAGTCTGTTGTATATTGGACGGCAGGTGCATGGTGGTTTTTTCATACTTAAAGAAACTTCAAGATAAGTTTTCTCCGCCAGTTACCTTTCCTTGCCATCACTTAGATCTGACGTCTAATATGCAGCAGACTTAGGTATCAATCGTTCTTATTATCCGTATGTGTTGTTTTGGTAGTGTTCTTTAAGTTTAAGTAGTTTTTCTTTCCTTTATCTATGTTAATTCCCTTGGGGTAGACACAGTCTTTTGCTCCCCGGGGGTGTTTGTCCCAGTAGTATTGTAAAGTAATTCTTTTAAGTAGTGTAGACCGTAATATGTATTGTAAAATTTTATTGATTTATAAAAAAAAATATTATCGGCTCTCTCCACCGAGGGGCATATAACTCCCTAAAAATCTCGTAACCATTTGACAGAAATCCTTCTGTTTTCAAGAAAAATCGCCAAAAAATCGTGGCGATACAAAATAAACTTCGCTATTTTTTGACATCATTTGGGTTGACAAACTGCATCAAGATTCAAATGGATGTTGAAATATAGCTGGGAGGCTTGTTACAAACACCGGCCTAAAATAATGGCTAACAACAGCTGGGACAAATCGGGGGGGGGGGATGTCTGCCAAATTTGCCAAACAAGTCTCAAAATGTTACATAGGGTGTTTCAGAAAAAAGCAAGCCAGCTAAAATTGAAAATATTGTAAATTGATAAAACTCTAGTATATGTATTGTAGGGAAGACTGGAGCAAGAAGCAACAGGGGCAAGTTGTAACAGAGGATATTTCTCTGCCGTTATTAAAGCTGTGCTCACAAGCCTCCGCGTGAATGAATGTCTTGTTAATACCTTCAATTCAAACAGTGGTTCTTAATGTTCTTGCTAGTGGCTATTTTTTAGCACTGCTATGCCCGTTTTTGGCCTAAAAGTAAATATTTGGATTCCAGAACTTTTCGTTCTGCAGCATTCCGCAGTTAGTGTCAATTTCTAATTCCCATGCAGTATTGAGAGTCTTGGAGTGAAATATGTATTGTTTCTCCTGAAATCGAACTTGAATGCTATATTCAAATGTATTTTTCCAGAACAGTGCATTTTCACACCTTGTCGGTCTGGGGCAAGTTGTAACAAAACAAAACATTCCACCAAAACACAAATAAGTTCTTTCTGAAAGCTATTCAATGAAAAAAAAACAATTGTTCGATATGCTTGATATAGAATTAGAGCTTACTGAGAGTGAAATCGAGTGAAACTGATACACTCAGCGGGGTCATTTTCAAGATTTTCAGATCAACGAAAGTAGCCGAGACATCTGGTGTGCACTACCTTATTTTGAGTTAATTTGATTATATTTTCGCTGATTTTGAGGTTACTTGATGTAAAAAGTAGGATTATACAAGCAGACAGACTTTATTCACTGTTTATTTTGTTCTGCTACAACTTGCCCAAAGCTCGGTGCGAGTTGTAGCACTCCGATCTTGATTTTCATTTGCAATTAACCGAAAATCTAAAAGCGCCAGATTTATGATACAACATATTTTCAATACCAATGGTCAAACACATCACATGGTGGTATGAAGACAGGTCTGCATTGTGCTCATAAGGAGACCATTTCATTTTTGATTACAAAGTCCAACTTTGTAATCTAAGAGGGGACTCCAGGTCAGTCAGAAAGAAAGAAAGAAAGTAAGTCCGTCAGGCTCGTTAGAGCAATTGATTAACGTTTTATCTCTGCTAATTGGCACTGAAATAAAGAAAGCGCACAGAAAGCGCATACAAAACAGAAGTTTCCCGCGATCCTATAGCAACATTTGACGTCGGCTTATTTCATGTTAGACAGATTTGACACCATAAGATGGATAAATCACCATGATGTTTACTCTGGCACAACAACAAATTTACTCAGAATTGGCACGTTCTTGACTTCATTAGCAGCTTAGATATGTTAAAACAATCGTTTTCTAGAACGAACACATCATTAGCCACTTATTGATAGTCTTCATTATGCAAATAAGTCAACTTTAGAGGATGATGTAACCGGTGGCCTGCACAGAGGCTAGCATTCGCAGCATCACCGAAGGTAGAAGGACCGTCCTCCTACACAGCTACAGATGCAAACGTCGCCGGTGAAGTTGAGAGGAAAGGTGCAGAATCCCAGCAAACAATGGCCCCATTGACTGGGGGGAGGCACGTGATCACACTGAACCAAAACATCTTCATGCATATGATTCTGCAAAGAGGTCATTTTCGTGACTGCTTGTCTCAAACTAGATGCCCGCGAATAGAAACGTTCAGCAGGGTTCTGCATAAACATAAGTAATTTTGCATTATCGTAAATCTCACATGACATCTAATGTGAGACATACAAGGCGCTTGATTTTCTATTGAAGGCGACTTTAGCAGACACACTCATCTCTCTGACTGTAGTTAAAAACAGCATCAACGATCATTTGGGGTTATGAAGAAATCAATTTTCAGATTTTCTTATGCTTGCTTGCGCATTGCACAGAAAGATTACGAACATGATTTTGGTTTTCTCCTGGAGCAAACAAATTCAGTACCCATCCATATAAGAAACCTACAGTTGCTTATGACTGAGATTTTTAAAACAAAATTAGATCTAAGTCCAACTTTTATGAAGGATATTTTCACGCAGCGGAACACTGGCTACGACTTGAGGCATGGGACCGACGCACTGCTTCCAAAAGTACACACTACGTCCTTTGGAATCGAGTCTGTAGCTTTCCTTGGAAATAGGATGTGGCAGCTGCTACCACACGAGATAAAAGACTCCAGCACCCTTCAAATTTTCAAAAAGCAAATAAGGTGCTGGAATGGTGATAAATGCAACTGTAGGCTTTGCAAAACATATGTACAACAGGTTGGGTTCATAACAGGATAGTTATTGAAATTCTTGTAATTATACATATACATATTATTTTTAGATTAGACTTGTAAATTTTGTAAATAAGTAGGCCTTAATTAGCTGTAATTTTAGCTATGGTTTTGTTTCAGCCTACTTTGTAAATAAATTAATGATGATGATGATGATGATGATGCTTAGCTCAGGAGGGACTTTTTAATCATCCAAAAGGATCTTATGTTTCTGAGAAGTGTTACAACTAGCCCGGGCCGGTCTCTCCTATACTGTCTGAAAGTACAATCTTTCCTCTTTCTAAAGATATGCAATTTTGATACATTAATGGAATTATTTATCATTTAATTGATATTCATACAGGAAAATCTCGAATGACATTGAATTTCGTTCTTTCTAAAAAACCCTGTTTAATCGCCTTTCTCCCTTCATGCTTTTATCTAACCTGTAATGAAAACCTTAGCGACAGAATGATTCGGACTAGTTGATGTCAAGACCAAATACCTTTTATTCTTCCAGTTATGAAGAGATAGCCATTCTGTAATGAAAAATTAATTAAATGAGGTCATTTTTGTAGCAAAATAGGATTGGGAAATAAAACCGAAAAACTAAAATTGCACCTCACTTGCATACTGGATGACCCATAGAAAGTGAACGTAGAAACCTTTTTACGCATAAAAGAGTAATCAACAAAAGTAAGTGATTCAAATTTTGTCTTCTACAGGGTGTCCCAAAAAACATGTGCGCTCTATGAATGGCTTCTGCGGTGCAGCCATAAATCTAATGTTTCTGTTTCTAAGGTTATTGACAGAAGAGACTTTAAATTAAGATTGACACCGAGTTTGAGTAAATCTGATCACTTGTTGCTAATTTATGGAGCAAGAAAGCCAAAATTATTGGCTGCCTCAAAACCAGAGGATTCATTATTCTCCATTGCGTTAAAATCAACGAAATTGATTGAAAAAAACATACCTAGCCCTGTTTTTTATGTTCATAAATGAGACAGATAGTCATATATTGAATTTTGTGACAACCAAGAATATTGGATATATCTAGGGTTGCTAAGAATGGAAATGTGCAACACAAGTGCTTCAGGCCATGTCAAGCGTCCATCAGATATTTTGCTTCTGCAAAGTGATAAAGTCGTTTTAAACCAACAATATTGCGTTCAGCATGCTGCTTGGTCGATCTTCTCGAAGTTTATGGTCATTAATTACTCCCAAATGCGTTTCCTGGCATAACTGTAAAGTTTAAGTTCATTTAATGTTAAAATTCAAGTTATAAGGTTAAGTACGGAGATAAGTACGGCATTGGTGTTAGAAATGAAAGAGGGGATAGATTAGTGGAATTCTGTAAAGGCAAAGAACTAATCATAATGAACACCATGTACCAACATCATGTCAGAAACCTATACACATGGAAGAGCCCTGGGGACATAGTGCGCAACCAGATAGATTACATCATGATTAACAACAGGCATAAAAATTCTGTATTAAATGTTAAAACATATCCTGGAGCCGATGCTGGATCAGATCACAACCCAGTAGTGATGAAAATCAGAGGGAAACTCAAACGTAAACCAAAGTCCAACTACGAAGAGCAATACGATTGGAACATGCTGAAAGACGCACAGATTAGAGAAAAATATAATATCGAAGTTTACAACAGATTTCAAAGTCTTAATGTTGAAGAGCTGCAAAACCTAGAGGAAGAATGGAAAGGTGTGAAGACTGCTCTAACTGAAGCTGGGAAGAATACAGTGCCAGTTAAACAGAGAAAAGCAAAACAAAGTTGGATGACGAACGAAATTCTAGACATGATGGATAAGAGAAAGCAGGCGAAGAATAATGATGTGCTTTATGCAGAAATTGATCGTGATATCTCTAGAAAATGCAAACTAGCTAAAGAGAAATGGTGGAACAACAAATGCGATGATATAGAAAGACTGGAAGCAATGAACAGACATCAAGAAATGCATGACAAAATCAAAGAAATAACGGGCACCAAAAAGAAATCTAAAGGCAGTGAATGCATTAAAGATAAAGAAGGAAATATGCTCTTCAATGAAAACGACATCAAGAAAAGATGGCAGGAATATGTATCTGAATTATTTGACGATGACAGAGATGATACCTATGATATTATAACAAACGGAGAAGAAGCTGACATGTTAGAGTCAGAAATAACAAAAGCCATACAATGCATGAAAACAAGCAAATCCCCTGGTGTGGATAAAATCAACACAGAGATGCTCAAAGCCTTAGATGAAGCTAACACCAAATCGCTCGCCAAGTTCTGCAATCAAGTATATAAAGTTGCAACAATACCTGGAGACATGAATGACTCCATATTTCTAAGAATTCCAAAAAAGTTAAAGGCCATCGCATGCAAAGAGTTTAGAACAATTAGCCTTATGAGCCACATTCTGAAGCTTATACTACGAGTTATACTGGGAAGAAATAAACAACGAATAGAAAAGGAAGTAAGCGATACGCAGAGCGGTTTTATGAAAGGAAAAGGAACTCGTGAAGGGATATTCAATATGAGAACTATATGTGAGAGATACCTGGCAATGAACAAAAATGTATATGCATGCTTCATAGACTACGAGAAAGCATTCGATAGAGTGAACCACCAGAGGATGATTGAAAACCTCATAAAGATTGCAATACCAGGAAGGGATATCAAATTCATAAGAAATCTGTACTGGACTCAAAAAGCCTTCGTGAGACTAGAAAATGGACTGTCTGATGAAGTGATGATAAAACGAGGAGTAAGACAGGGATGTGTACTGTCCCCTGCTCTCTTCAACCTCTACACAGAGATGATATTCAGAGCTATAGATGATATGGATGGTGTAAAGATAGGTGGACTTAACATCAACAACCTGAGATATGCTGATGATACGGTTCTTATTGCTGAAACACCTGAGCAATTGCAAGAAATAGTAAATAAAGTTAATGAGGAAGGGAAACTGTATGGAATGAAGATAAATGCTGAAAAAACCAAAACTATGTTGGTATCAAAAGTAATGCCAAGCGCCAAATTTCATATTACTGTTGACAACGACATAATTAAACAAGTAGATTCATTTGTATATTTAGGACAACTATTGACAGAGGATGCTAAATGCGATAAAGAAATCCTACGTCGTATTTCTATAGCCCGAGGAACATTTAATAAAATGAAGTCAACATTAACAAATAACCACATCAATCTTGAGACGAGAAAGAGAATTCTGAAATGCTATGTATGGAGTACCTTATTTTATGGAGTAGAGACATGGACTGTAACAACCACACTTGAGAAACGTCTTGAAGCATTTGAGATGTGGACGTATAGGAAAATGCTGAAATTGTTATGGACGGAGAAAGTGAAAAATGAGGAAGTGCTTCAACGAATGAATGAAAAAAGAAAGCTGATCAATATCTTGAAGGACAGGAAACTGAAATATTTTGGGCATTTGATACGGCTAAATAACATATACAGAACACTGTTAGAAGGATATATAGATGGAAAGAGAGGCAGAGGTCGCCCAAGGATGAGTTGGTATGACAACATCAAGGAGTGGACTGGGATGCAGTATGAGAGGGCAACAAGAACTGCAATGGACCGAGACAAATGGAGAGCTACTGTGTCATCCAACGTCGAAAGATTTGGAACATAAAGAAGAAGAAGACGGAGATAAAATCATCTGGTTTTGAAGCAACCAGTGATTGTGACTTTCTTTCTCAATAAATCAGCAACCACTTTTCAGATTTACACAAACTCGGTGCCAAATTCCAAGTTAAGATCTCTTCTATTCACAAATCTGAAAAACAGGAATGTTAGATTTATGGCTCCTCCACAGTGGCCATTCAAACGGCCCACATGTTTTTTGGACACCCTGTAGATAAACAGCTTGCCTACGCCATTACCATTCTTGCTATTTTCATCAAAATGGTAAGTTGACGAAAATAAGGAAATAAGGATTTAGTGAAAACAGGCAGTTATAAAACCCGTCGAAATTCGTCAAAAATGTGATCGGTATATACACATCTGATCGAATGTCCACTGCATGTAAACAATTCGCAATACCAACAATAAAATTTCTGCAGGTAAAATTCTGATACCATAAGCGGAATGTTTGAATGCATTTAGTCTGAGTTGCATATTCTTTTTAAAACGTTTACATCAACACGGTACCTAAGACACTACATACGAGCTACTGTACAACACTACGAGGATGATGCTAAGGGGAACAGAAGACAAGGACAACTCCCTGGCCATTCCATAAAAACATCATGCAACTAAAGTACTATTAGATATACAATTACAAAGAGCTACATATAAACGATTAGATACGGATACATGCTAGGATCTGCTTCACACTGGAAGTGAGGCCAGCACAGGCGATAATGCTGAACAGCAGAAACCCTGGCTGAAGGAGCACCACCGACGACAACTGCCGTCGCTACTGTTCCCCTTCCAGATTCTCCACCGCTCAAAAACACTGCGCCTGTTGCATATTTCAAGAAAGATATGCTGTTGTGCCATTCCAATGCAGCTGATGAAAATCGATACTCTGTTTTTCATGAATTTCGACAGGTTTTAGCACTGCTTGTATCAAATAAATCCTTACTTTCGAATCATAACGGTAGACATGTGCAGCCCCAGCCGTAGCGTAATGGGGAGGCATCAGGAAGAGTTATGGATGACGAATGATTCCGTTTGGGGAAATATGGCATCGTGTTTTCAACACTATTGTGACGTGACGCCATCTGGACGAACAGACAACTTAGCGAAGTGGAAATAGGGGATCTATCAAGATTAAGTTTTACCTTGTCAAATTTTCCAACATCTCCTGAGTGCAGCCATCCATCTTCGTCTATAGTCTCTTTAGTTTTATCCTCATTTCCCAAATAACCCATGAATACAAACCTACCCCGCATACAAATCTACAAAGCAAAACATATAATCAAGTATACGAAAGGCGAATTTTAGTGGAACCAAGAAGAAATTGCAAAAGAATTTTTTCTGTGGCATACCATGTAGCAATTGCTAAGTAACAAAATATCAACAGTATAGGAATACCCAAAATCGGAAGGAAGCAGACAAAAATTGTAGATATAAAATGCAGACCTTTGGAACGGTGTACCATTGGACATATATTCTTTAGGAATTCGGGTAAAATCACATTTCTAACAAGCACAGCGTAAATCTATTTTCTGTTTGAACTTTCTTAGACTTTCAGGATACCAAATTTCGAAGTGTAAATCTAGATCTACTGGACTAGTGAGCTGCTATGCACAGTGGACCCAGGGATGGAAATAAGTCAAAATTTTCTTTATTCTTTTATAGCAGTTTACATTATTTATTTGAAGCACAAGTGCTAGATGGACAAAACGCAAAAAACCGCATGTCAGTATCTCTTTTCTAAGTAAAAATATGGTTGTTGAAGTGATGGGGTATATCAAAGATCAAAGGACTCATAACTTTGGTTACATTATTTCGCAAAAATCACCTGTCTCCACAAAATCAACACTAGAAGCATAAAATTTCTCAGAGAACCTTCATAACTGGTTTCTGGTGGATTAGATGGATGAATTATTCAAAATTAGCATTTAAAGGGCTTGAAAAAACAAACATTTATGAGGAAAATACGAATTTTAGGGTCGTCCGAGGCAAAGACACAATGTTTTTCCCTCTGTTTTTACTCGCATACTTTCAGTCAAAATGTAAATTAGGGTCCGATCCCGACCCATGGGCTCCCTAAACCATATGATATTTGGAATCTTATTTAATAAGCTTTCGAATGATGTATAACAATTATGAATAGACATTTTGACATTTAGAAAAAGGAACTGGGGGAGAGCTATATTTTTCTGGTAAATGGCTGCCACAGGGCTTTTCACCAACGATAAATTGCACTGTGGCAGCCATTTACCAGAAAAATGTTGCTCTCCCCAGGCCCTTTTCTAAATGTCAAAATGGTCTATTTGGATAGCACTTTAGAAATAAATTACATTTTATTGACAGGTACACCCACCCGACGACCTTCTCTCTGTAGCAACCTAAGTCCACAGAATGACTCCTAAAAGGGTAGGAATAGCTGACAGAACCTTCATATATGGTTTTTGATGGATTAGATTGATGGATCATTCAAAATCAGCATTTAAAGGGCTTGAAAAGACAAACATTTATGAGGAAAATACGAATTTTAGGGTTGTCCGAGGAAAAGACCCACGGTTCCCCCCGTGTTTTTACTCACATACCTTCAGTTAAAATGTAAATTAGGGTCCGATCTTGACTCATGGGCCCCTAAACCGTATGATAGTTGGAAAGCTTATTTAATAAGCTTTGAAATGATGCATAACAATTATGAATTTGGTTAGCACTAAGAGAACCATACTATACTTTATCAACGGCTACCCCTACATTAAAAACCCCAATGATTGTTCTCTCGGTAACAACCTAAGTTCACAAAATGATTCCTATGCAGGTATGAATAGCTCAAAGAACCTTTACAAATGACTTTTGATAGACTGAATTAAGGGGTTATTCAAAATTGGCACTTAATAGCTTCAAAATACGACAATTCCTGAGAAAATAGCAATTTTAGGGTCGTTGGAGGCAAATAACCATGGTTTTATCCATGTTATAGGCAATTCTTACCAAATATTTTCAACTCACATGCAAATTAGAGTCCAATCCCTGCACAACGGACCCCCTAAACTCAATGATATTTGGCAATATCCTTCAAAATGCTGTCAGGTCTTATGATTGTGCAGCAGCAATGCTATGTTTTATGTAATGTCCTCCTATATAATGTTTTTGTATTGGATCCCAAAAAGTAGATGGACAAAAAATATTTTTGCTATAAAGTTTGTAATTTTATCAAAGTATCGTCAAAGAGGCCTCAATGGAAAGATCTCAAAGAGCGGAGTTTGAAAATCGACATGAATTTGAATTTTGAGGTAAGAAAAGGGGCTTTAGTCCCCTGGGAATTCTAGCAACTTTTTTGTTTCATATCGTACCGACACCAATCTTACATCATTTGAGAGCACATTTGCTCCTGATATCGAATATGTAATTCAATTTCTCGTAAAGTACATCATTTTGGAATTATTTACCAAAGATTGAATCCTAGTGTAGGTTACTGCCCATAGCAGATCTATCTATTATCTGTCTGTTAAATATGACTTATAACTTTACAAGCACAAAATGATATGAACATGCGGTTTTCAGATTTGGCATCAGGAGATAATGGACTCTCGGATGATATAAGATTGATGTTTGCAAGATTCGAAACAAAGAAGTTGCTAGAATTCCCAGGGGACTAAACCCCCTTTTCTTACCCCAAAATTCAAATTTGTCTCAATTTTCAAACTCCGCTTTTGTATATCTTTCGATTGATTATAAATCACCATATTATCTTGCCATATTCCTGTTTTAAAGACTTATTTCCAAAACTTGGCATTCTGGGTCCACTGTGCTATGCTGACAAAAAGCGTTTGAGCCCTGGCCAGATGATCGAGCAATTCATCAAGCAACGTTTGGGTCTTGGTCAGAACAATTCAATTCAATTCAATTTCATTTGAACAACAAATTTTAATTTACTGCATTTCTACTTGTTTGAATGATTTAAAATAGATAAAGAATAAATATAGCTATTCAGGGTATTTGGATACTCTAGGGAACAACGTAAGTTCTTCTCCAGAGAAACCAAAGAGGCTGGCGAGCCAAGTACCCATTTTTCAAGGTGATAGCTTACATATTCTAAAAATTCACGTATATATCACACTTTCCAAGCAAAATATCATATCACATTTTTTCAAATATATACAAAAACATAAAAGATAAGGAACAAAGAAAAAGAAAAAGAAAAAAGGAATAATATTGGTAGAAACAGTATTTCGTGGGCTGGTCATGCATAACATTTGCAGACATGTAATGAAAATTAGTATCTTTTCGCAGGTGCTCAGAAAAAGTTTTACTGAACATTGCTTTTGTTAGTACATTCTTTATCTCGCTTGGAATTTTATTCCAGGTGATGGCACCAGTGTATGTTATGGTGTGTTGAACGACATTTAGTTTTGCTTTTGGAAGAATGAAATCATTTCTGTCGCGTACATCGTGCATGTCTCGTTCATCTGTTTTTTTAAACATTTCTAAGAAAGTTTGATCCAGGAGTCTATTTTCAACAGAGAACATGAATTTTCCTATTTCTAGCTCAACTATGTCGTCGCAGCATAAAAGATTTTGTTTCTTGAAAAGTGGCAGACTGTGATCATGAATTTTTGCAAAGTCTATAGCTCGAACTGCCCTTTTAAACTAGCTGTTAACGCAGTTAAGTAAGTGCTGCTCATAGCATGGAGATTTCGGCGCTAAAATCAAGTTAAATTGCAGTTTTTTCTGAGGCAGAAACAATTTTTGAAGAACTAAAGAAACTGTTTGCAAATTTTAAAACTGCATTATGGGACAATAATATTCATAAAAACTCAAAATGATGTTAGACTCAAATGAAGTGCAATTTTAAGAACAGTTAATTAATGTCAGTTCGTTTTGTATTTTCTTGGACTACAAGGCTTTCTTTTCCCCAGGTGGTACTTCACATGGTATGTTTTTTTATATTTTTCCGAAGATCGACATTGGCATTTGAAGTAAAGATAGTTCGATGTTTTAATAGCATACCAGCTTTGATCATTTCTTTGTAATTAGCCCTGAATCTCAATTATCTGCTTCTATCTGCATTGATCAGCATCTCCAATAATAGTCAAACAATTTGATCCCGGAGGGGGGGGGGGTTAGCTTAAGTTCTCCTTGGTATGGGGTTGTGCCATTTTTAGGGAACCTTTTTAACCATGGAGTCGTCCAGATTCATGCGTATGGTTTTCAACGATTTTTTACATTATCTGGATTTATGGGTATGATTTTTGGTAAAACTTCATTTATGGGTCAACTTTTTCGGCTATTCCGGATTTATGGGTATTTGAGATTTTCCGGATGTATGGGTATACTTTTCAGAGTTTTTCCGGATTTATGGGTATACTCTTCAGAAATTTTTCCGGCTTTATGGGTGGTAGTTTTACGCTTTGAATCACACAACCCCGTACCATGTAAATTTAAGTTACCCCCACCCCTCCCCCAGAACTTGATACAATATAGTACCATACAAAGTGCTCTCCCGTTCAATTCTGTATAAAATAAGAGGTTTTGTACTGTGCCTTGAATTGAAATCAGTCTTGAGAGTACATGATGCACAACAGTTAGCCACAACAGTTCTTCAAAGGTTCATCTGGTAACAGTTTGTATTATTGGTGGTCTTTTTTGTGGACCGTAAAAATGGCCTGGACAAGTGTATTACAAACAATGCTATGAGCAGCACTTACTTAACTGCGTTAACAGCTTGTTTAAGATAACCCACGGTCCTCTGTCCGCCCTCAATCCTCAATCAAATCCCTCTAGAAGACTGCTTGCGCATGCGCGCCTCGCAGCAACAACGCTTTATAGGGATTAGATTGGTCTTTGTCGCTGAACTCCAATTAATCAAGCCGTAGTTAATATGAGGCATAATGAACGAGTTGTAAAGAGATGACAAGGTACTTTTTGGCACAAAATGTCTTAGTTCGTAAAGTGGTCTTGTTTATTTTGAAAGTTTTGTTGACACATGGCTAATATGTTTTTTCCAATTTAAGTTTTGGTCTAAGATTACACCTAAATATCTTGTGGAATGTAACTCTTCAATTTGATCGCCATTAATTTCTAATTTGATGTTACGAGGAGGTTTTTTCCTTGATGGCCTGAAGATTACGCAATTTGATTTTTAACATTAACAGATAATCTATAAGACAGGAGCCATTGAAAAACATTTTTAATTCGTCGTTTGGAGTTTTTTCAATTTCATCTATGCTTTTATCCGATAGAAATATGCTTGTGTCATCTGCAAAGAGATGGAACTTAAGCAATTTAGATGAGTTTGGTATGTCGTTAATGTAAATTAGAAATAATAGGGGTCCAAGAACGCTACCTTGTGGAACCCCAAACCGAATGTAGAGCTCTTCTGACTTTGTGTTACCAATTTTAACAGTTTGAGGCCTATTATGAAGACACGATTTAAACCACTTGTTTGTTACGCCTCTGATTCCATAATGCTCCAGTTTTGAGTGTAAGATATCATGATTAACGGTATCAAAAGCTTTCGCAAAATCTAGGAAGACACAGCACGAAAAAGAGTTACTTTNCATCTGCAAAGAGATGGAACTTAAGCAATTTAGATGAGTTTGGTATGTCGTTAATGTAAATTAGAAATAATAGGGGTCCAAGAACGCTACCTTGTGGAACCCCAAACCGAATGTAGAGCTCTTCTGACTTTGTGTTACCAATTTTAACAGTTTGAGGCCTATTATGAAGACACGATTTAAACCACTTGTTTGTTACGCCTCTGATTCCATAATGCTCCAGTTTTGAGTGTAAGATATCATGATTAACGGTATCAAAAGCTTTCGCAAAATCTAGGAAGACACAGCACGAAAAAGAGTTACTTTCCGTGGATTTAGTTAGATTGGTATAGATATCGAGCATAGCGAGTGACGTAGATTTATTTGTTGAAAACCAAATTGTTGTTGAAATAAAGATTTATTTTTTCCAGGAAATTGATGAGTCTCTAGTACATTAATTTCTCTAGGATTTTATTAAAAGTTGGTAAAATTGATATTGGACGATAATTTGTCATATTTGGTTTAGAGTTGCCCTTATGAATCGGGGTTACACACGCGAATTTAACCTTGTCTGGCAAGATTCCATGTTCAAATGATTAATTAAAGATTTCCAGACCATATTTTCTTAGAATCGTTTTTGAAATTTGGGAAGTAATTCGAGTAGTATTTGCGCTTAGTAATTCTTATTAGATGGTTTGGATTCTTGGTTTTGATGATTTTTTTGTAAAACTTATCTCTCATTCGAATGGACTTGAGGATTTCTTTATTGATCCAGGGTTTCTTTTTCATTTTTTCTTTCCTTTTTGAGAGCTTTATAAGAGGATCGTATTTATCTAGGCACGTTGTGAAATGGTCCTAGAATGTGTCATAGTCGTTATTTACATCCTTAGAATCATCAAAGCCTTCCATGGTCTGGAGATCTAACATTGGACCCAAAAATATCACTTTCGGCAATATTCTGATGGGATTCCGACCCAGAAATATCGCAATTACCTGCCTCCCCGCATGTTCATGTGCCCAGTGCCCCCCCCTGGGGTCATCATAACAGATAAAAACAGGTGAACTTGCTAAAAAGAACTAAAATAACAGAGCAACCGAATTATCTGAGCAGGAAAGTAGCAGCAACAAAATTTGAATTTAACAGAACACAATACAGCGGCAAGCACAAGTCAAATGTCAATGTTAATTAGAGTTCATTCAAATGTCATACGTGTCAATGCCAGTAATTTTGTAAGTAGTTGAATCATAACTGAATTTTAATATATCTTGCATCAGTAACTTCTGCTCTAATTCTACCGGGTGTCTCAGAAAAAAGTACCCCTTTTTGACTGGAAACACGAGCCAAGCATTAAGATATCATTGCTCCTTCACAGTTAAAATCATCAATGTTAAACTTAGATGCACGTACCTTGCATTTAGAAATNCTAAGGAATAAGATATCATTGCTCCCCGACTTCACAGCTAAATTTAACAATGTTCAACTTAGATACACGTACCTTGCATTTTGAAATCGTCCACCAAACACCGGAGATACAGATTCACAAAGTCACAATTTACAGTGCACCCAAAACCAGAGGTTTTGAAAAAGGACCTAGTCATGATTGTATCGTGGACATTTTCCAAAGTACCTGTAGACTTTAAGTTTCCGTGTTTTGCTTTTGAAAAGAATGAAAGATGCACGGAAATTGCGCTGATTAAACAAATATAGTAAAAATGTGGTAGGAGTGATAAAGTCGTGCCACATCTCCAAAATAAGCGTGCATGTGCTCCTTTTCCTCTTCTTTAATACAAAACAATTGGGATCGAATGAACGTTTCCTCAAAAGAAAAGCCACTTCAAGAACAATTGAAGTAATTCAAAGTATAAATCTTTTCAAAAAATAGAAAGTCAAGGTCAAAGTCGAAAAATCGTTTGCAAAATGCCTGTTTGTTGTCAAATTATGGCTAGGCCATTTCGCAAAACCTCTGGTTTCAGGTGCACTCCAAATTTTGACCTTGTGAACTCATATCTCTGGTGTTTGGTGGTCGATTTCTAAATTCAAGGTATGTGCATTTAAGTTGAAGACCAACAAATGTAGCCATGAAATCAAAAGGTCCTGAAGTATTATCGTTTTGTTGCCTTGCCGAGTCAAAAGGGGGTACTTTTTTTGAGACACCCGGTACTTCTGCTGTTTCTTCTGGAATATCACAAATCTCCATTAGCTTCACAGCAGCATCATTGCACGCAGTGAGTCAGATCTTATTGGAAGCATTTTGCTCATCTTCCACCAAGATGCGCAAATAGTGCTGAGTTTGGCATTTTCGGGATGTCATAGTCATCTTGCAGTTTTCGCAGAAGGATGTTTCACCATGACAGATTACTTTTTTCGCACAAATACAACAAGCATGATACTTGCTAACGTTTAAAACACCAATAATCTCACCAACAAGATCATTCGTTGCAGCAACAACATCAACCGTAGGTAGCTCTCTGGTAAAAGGATCCACTTCACTGATAGCACATTCTGAATCGTCTTTAGGCGTATTCAAGTATCTTTCTCCATGTGCTACCTTCACACGGACTTTGTTAAAGTCGTAAGTTGTGTTTAGAAGAACGGAATCACAGTGGGTACCCCATAGCAGGAGTTTTATATACCCAGTTGGGTCAGCAATGATGACTTCTTGTTTCTGAACAGTGCCACTACTAAGGGCAACTCGTTTGGTTCCTGTTAGCTATGCAACATAGCCCTTCACTTGAACAAGCTGCTCTGGTGCCACCTGAGCCAGCGACGCAATTGAAACTTCGACATCCATATCCTTGTAATCAAGACTCTGTTGGTACAACTTTGGTGTCTTTCCCAGAACAACATCATCTCTGCCAAATTTATTACTGACAGAGTACCTCTGTATCTCTACAAGGGATTTCTGCTTTGCTATTACTTCTAAAGATGGCTTCATCTATGGTACATAACAAACACTTTGCACAAGTTCGTCTTCTTTCTGCAGAACACAGTTGAAATAAGATGTAGCATTCCTTTTCTTAACAGGTGATACAGACTGAATGTAACACTCAATGTCTTCTCCTGTAAAAAAAAATGCAACATGATATCTATGTGTGGAGCCAGGGGGATTTGATCCACCGTTCAGGAGCTTTTCCAAAATCATACCCAGTTTTACAGATTTTCCAACGTAAAGCCCACATGGCTCACGAGGCACACCTGTCAGTCAATATTACTGAGTGATCCCTGTAATGTGGAGCATCCTGACGCCAATTAAATAAATATGCAACACAGATAATGTATTACTGTAGCTCGATAGAAATTCTATAAGTTAAAGTCAGAATGACAATCAGGAATAATCTTGTAATCAGTAGCGTAACGCAGTTTAGGCTACCTTAGTTCAAGAACTAAGGGCCCCCGACCAAAAGGGGCCCCCAACAAATTTTTCTTATTGTGTGCTTTTTGGCCATACTATGCAAAAAGTCTTCCTTAGGCCATCCCAAAAACCCTTGCTTACCACTGTTGCTAACACTACACTGGACTTTCATTCATTTTTCATTCATTCCTTATAATTTGTCTCAAAACTATATTCTTGTGAGCAAGAGCACCTAATAGCGGGCTAATAGCATACTGTGACTTTCCATTATGTTTGCTAAAAATTCTGTTCAGAAACAATCGTGTTTATTCGCATGGATATGGCTTTCAGGTATAGGAAAACACTTTGTCGGCATTAAATTTACTGCACCTATTGTACTAATATCATCCGCAAAAGTTTTAAAAGTAGGTTTTAAGCAAAGAACCTGCCATGGAGGATATTTTTGGTAACATCTTTCTGTGTCCAGAATAAGTACCGTCCTAACCTTTGAATATTGCCGTATTTCTTTAAGAAAAATTTCAGGTATCATATAATTCCATACCGAAGAATAACAGTTTGTTATGTTAAACTACTTAACATTTTGAACCGCAATTCATATAAATGTGCTAAATTTACTGTTGATTTTTCCTATGTAACAAAACTTTCATTTGCACATAACGTGGATTTTTCGATGTTCTAAAGGGCATGNAAAGTAGGTTTTAAGCAAAGAACCTGCCATGGAGGATATTTTTGGTAACATCTTTCTGTGTCCAGAATAAGTACCGTCCTAACCTTTGAATATTGCCGTATTTCTTTAAGAAAAATTTCAGGTATCATATAATTCCATACCGAAGAATAACAGTTTGTTATGTTAAACTACTTAACATTTTGAACCGCAATTCATATAAATGTGCTAAATTTACTGTTGATTTTTCCTATGTAACAAAACTTTCATTTGCACATAACGTGGATTTTTCGATGTTCTAAAGGGCATGGTCTAAAACACTTACCCACAACCCCAAACCGCTTCCCCCGTAGATCTCACTTCGCTTCGCGGTCCCTATACATAAGGGCCCCATGTTTCCAACCTCCTACGGGCCCCGAGTGTCTCCGTTACGCCACTGTTTGTAATCAAACCAAGGTTTCGTACTTACCATTGTTCTTTTCCACAGTTCTAGCTGAATGTTTCCTCGTATACAAATTTGTGATGAACTGCTGTGCAACGAGCGATATATATAGCGAATGCATTTGCGAAGCCACAAAATACTTTGGGTAAATACGTTTAGGCACCAAAATTTCTATTTAATGATAGCCTTGTTGCACCACAGGAAGCTCAAATGACTAAATACATGTCGTTTTTAGGCCATTTGGTGATGCGATGATCCTTCGGTGCACCAGGAATGAAATTAACTCTTATCAACGACCAGTTTATCTTTCACAATGAAGTTAAAGGCTAATTTCCAGTCAGCAGAATTTTCCGAGCAGGCGGAATTTTACACAATAAAAGGTTGCTCAGCCGTGATTTTCTATTCAATTCCAGGGCGACTTTTTTCTCGCATACAATAGAAATTCCACCCGCTCGGAAAATTCCACTGACTGGAAATCAGCCTTAACGATCATCATTTTCATTTTCATAGCATGGGTGTTGTGTTGTTTTCTTAAATTCTAAAATTTCCTCAATTTTCCCATACAGCTCGTTCATTGTATATCTAACAGTGGTCTTGTGAAACGAAGTAGCATGCTCTTGACAACCTGCAAACCTCAATATGAAATTAAGGCAACTTCATTACGTAACATAACTAATGAATGGTTGCTGTTAGGGAGTTTGCCTGCGTGGACGTGCAGACTTTAAAAAAATAATACCTGTAAGGTCTGCATGTAGGCTTGGTTGCCGTGCCCTGTACTATCATGTGAACTGCTATACTATTATAGATATCCCAAGGAATTTCCACAAATAGTATGATGTACAATAAGGCTTTGAGTAGCACTTACTTAACTGCGTTAACAGCTAGTTCATGAAAGTTATGTGCGTCGTAGTAATAAAACTCATTTTTCGATGGTAATTGGTTATCCATATCATCGCTAGAATCTCTTGAATTTTTGTTATGAAGTGATTTATTTAACATTAATTTCTCGATTATTGGGAAGTGAGGCTCTTCTATGCAATTTGACTTGCATTTGCAATCGTATAGAGGGTTAAAACTAAGTGCTTCTAATTAATGATCCTCTAACCTATTGAAAGGGAAAATGTCACTCACGCAAGAAAGGCACCATGAACACATATAGACTAAGCTGGTAAACAGCATAAAATTGCGTTTTTTATTGCTGTTTTTACTCAATGCCATGGATCTAGCTTGCAGCCAATCACTAATTTGTCCCTATGCACCGTTAATTAAGTCATCAAAAATTCATACCTCTCCACCTCCATCTTCATCTTCATTTAGAATCTTCAACTCAATATCTGGTAATTTTTTGCCAACAGCACTTGTTTTCGTTAATTGCGGTAAACACATAGTAGCAACACCCGAACATTCACTCATGCCATACAGCTCCATTAATGGGAGATTGATGCTCTGGAAATAACGCAGGGTTTCAAGGGAGATTGGGGCAGCACCAGTATACACCAATTTACACCGGTCTAAGCCAAGGTTAATTCGAACCTAACAGAAATGGAAAAAAAGTATCAAGTCTGCAAAGGTGTATCAGAATAATTTGAGGTCAAGCATATGGCAAAAATTTATAAGGGTCCTTACTCGGGCCATCCTTTTGCTGTTGGCAATTTCCGTGAACCATTAAAATGGTGACAACAGAGAGACCACAAAGAAAACATGCCTGTTGCAAAGGGCTTAAATTCTCCCTTGAACTTGCTGTTACGATTTAAGACGCAATATAATTAAAAACCCGCGTACAAGAACCTACAATTTTGCAAGTCAGCCTTACTAGGTTCTTATGTTATAGGTATTTGGTGGGAAATGAGGCAGTTCAGGTTCTTAAATTGGTTCTTATTTCATTCCAGGCGTTGAGGAATTTCTTTTCTTCAGATTCAAACTTCAGGCCTATCATTATTGTCAGTTCACATTACTTGAGTTTATGAGGAATTATTCACAGCAAAATTTGTGGAAGAATCAGAAATTTTTATACAATCCGAAGAAATGCCCTCTTAAGCTTCTCATCAGATCACATAAAAACTTATGATTCTTCCATAAAAGTCTGTTGTGAATAAGACCCCATGATCTCTACAAATAAGGAACTGTTCAAAAATTTCAGGCAGAATGGGTTCTTATATAATGGGGATCTAATTGCAAAATTTCAGGCTGCAGGTTCTTAATCCACTAGGTTCTTATACAAGGGTTTTACTGTACCGACTTCACACTGCAAATTGCAGATAAGCAAATATGGGATCGAAGCGATTCGTTTCAGAGACCAGCAACTATGTAAAGCTCTCTTGCACTTTCTAAAAAATTCCACATTACTCCCTGATTTTAAAGGAGGCAGATCATATTGCAAGTGATTAGAGAAGACGGTATGAAGCAAAGACCCTGATTCAGCAAAACACACTATTCCCAGGAAGGCACGTGGTGACTCGCTCAGGGGTATATCTTCTGTGCGAAGCAAAGCAGCATAATAAATCATAGCTCAATAGCTTTGAACTGGATTCTCTTCGTCTGCCTGCTGTTGTTTGCTTGTTTGTTTTCAAGAATTTTGCAGACCCAATTGTAGCTGTCAAGTGATAAAACAGCAGTCGCCATAGGCACGTGTGCAGTATATCTTATTGTTGCATAGCAAAAACAGCATTATTTTCACGGCCAATAAACTTACTGAGAAAGCAATATAGAAGCTATGCAAGATTCGAGCTGCGTGGTGTCGAAGCACCTTATTTTCCCAGCATGCTTTGCTTTCTGTTAAAACGTCCATAGAGACAATACACTTGCTAGTGATAACCATTATCAGTTGAGTTTTAGAAGTAGCATTCTGTTCTCCCAAAACGACAACGAATGAACTTGTCCTTGCTCTAAAACAGGAGCAACGGCGACAGATCTTTAAAAAGAAGATTTCAAAAATTGTCATTCCGTCCTCTTTTCTATCCCATGACTGACTAGGTACTTGAGGTGGATTGCTACAATTGCCCCTTGGAAATTTTTGATATGTTTTAATGTCTATGGGGGCAACAGCATTTTTCTTTTCATTGTAACTCAATGAAAAATTTGAAAAAAATCGACATCATTGTGAATCCTACATTAAGAAACCATTGTTTCCGTTATCTAAATTTTCGTTATCGAAAGCACTGAAAACGATAAAAAAACGTCAATCAAATGCACAGGGAAACCAGGAATTAATCGTTGCTAAAAATGGACATCATCTTTCGAAATAATTGTTGCCAAAAAAATTGTATTTCTTTGTCCCCTGTACTTGCTGTTGGCCATTTTTGTACCTTCTTCCCCTGCGTTACAGTTGCGTGGTAAATTATCTGTGGTATGTTTTCTACTTTGCTACAGGTTGCGTGCGTTGCTGTGTCGAGGAGGTTAAAAAGACAATAGGAAAACACCATAAGGCTAAGCAAGCATGGAGTTTCGTTAAATTTATGATACGGAGAGCAGCTTGGAGCGGCACTTTATTGCAACTACTACAGAGCCAGTCCTTGAGCTAATGCTCGTCATATTTACACTAATCAATTTATGAAAATCCCCAAAATCCCCCAAAACATTTTTCTCTCTGTGTACATGCATGCTGAGTCTTTAGAAAATTTGATCGACGTTCTTTTTGATCGTTTTCAGTGGTTTTGAAAACAAAAATTGTAAGAAACTCGATTACAGCTCTAAAAAATGAAAACAAAAAAATTGCAAAAAATCCTATAATATCATTCAGGCCTTTTGAAAAATATCAAATCAGAAATCTTAATTCAGTTCATGGACTTTAAATTCCACTACATACAAACACTCTAATACATATTAAACACCTTACAACAACATGAGTACACATACTAAATAAAAAAGACAATACACATAAAATAATATAATTTTGTAAATTTTTCCACAAATGGAAAAATGGAAAAAGAGTGACGAGAGCGAGATTTGAACCCGCGACCTTCTGCATTCTAGGCAGTTGCTCTGCCGACTGAGCTATCTCGGTCACACTTATACAGCAAGTGTGCCTCAAAAAAAAAATAATATGAAGATACAGGATCTTAATCTTCAAAATCCGGACTGTGTACGATTTATCGTGGACTGCCAAAAGTCAATAGTTTGTTTGGCGTATTCGGTAGCAAAAACCTGAAGTTCTTTTGGACGTAATAACCATTTTTTGGCAATTGTTTTCAAAGATTTGGCGTCTATGCTCATTGCTAAAATTTTGTGTGACACTTTTTAAAAAAATCACTGAGAATTTTGGAACCAACAATCAGAAAAACTCTCGAATGAATTCGGTGGATGACGAACGAAGATCTTTTCCTGCTTTCTCGGTAAACAAGTGCTCAGAGTCAATAGATTTTACCAAATAAATCTAAAGATTAAGTAACAAATATTTACCTTCTTTAACAGAACATTGGCAATTGCGAATGAAAACGGTGGAGCACGCCTGAGAAGAGAAACAAAGCATTAGAAAAAAAGCGTTAGAAAATAAAATTTGATCCTACTTATTTCGCTTTGAAAATCCTTTGGCAATTACTGCTACCAGGTGCGCCAAAATAAACTATGCACTTTTGGGAGTGATTTTACCAGACGAATTTTTCTGATCTAAGTTAGCCTTTGGCTGATAGATAAACATTTCACTTTTGAATACCGGCCACGTTTTCTTTATTCCACAGATCGCCAAATGTACTAACTTTTTGACTCACCCGGTATGTAATAAACAATAGGGATACCTTGCTTCTGGCAATCACTTCTTATCCCTTGTCCACTCCCATCTTTTCAAGTCTAGCGCCGCCCCAGTTCACAAGATTCCTTTTGCCAATATTGGTGTACATGCTACGCAGCTCTCCTGTATAGCTAGTCATAAGAATATGAAAAGTGGTGTTTCTAAAACATACCCGGCTTCTTTATTCATGTTTGCTTTCAATGAAACATCCTTTGCCCAAGTACCAAATTTCTTTTTGAAACCAGTGATAGATTGGCCCACCTGCTTTAGTCGTTCTTCAAGCTTCTCGAAAACTCTGAATGAAAATAACACGAGTTTTAAGGGTCTCTAGCATGCCTCTCTAAAGGCTACATACAGGCGCTAAACCTTTAATAAAAATTCTCGATATACTGGGGAACTGGCACGAAGATAAACAGCTAGAGGAGTATAGGCTTAACTGAAATAAAGAGCCTGTACCAGAGGAGTAAAAAAATGCATTTCGTTTGGAAGGCAATTGCTCCCAAATATCAAAGCAGCAATATTTTGAAAAATCTGATTGAATACATCATGGTATATCATTTTCAGAATTTTTTCTGGCTAACATCGGTCACTCTGTTCAGATTTTACAACTGAAGAAACTTTAACAACGTCCCCAAAATCATGAACAAATTTCCCTCATATTTCTACCTTGCAGCAAAGACTTGAACACGCTTTCGCGCTTGCTGTCCTCTGGGGAGAATGAAAAAAAGTCTTCTCCCTGGTATGAGAAAGTTGTACAAGGGGATTCAATCCTCCCAGCAGCACAAATTCTATGCTAATAAATGCAAGTGTTATTGTCGTTAGGAAAGAAACCGTTGAAATGTTGATATTTTAATCACTTGGTTTTTTCAGGTTTTTAAAAGAGGCTTTCTGCAGAAAATCTCCCATATTCAGAGGAAAGAATGACCGAATAAAAAAGCCGGGCAAATCACTGAATTTAATTGAACATATCGGCAATGAAACAAGACAGCTTTCAATATTATTGCTTTGATATTCAGAGAGCAATTGTTTTCAAACACCATGAATTTGCTTTACTCATCCGGTACAAATTGGTCTCAGACGTATTATTGCGTTATTTCTTTTTCATCTTGTAAATTTCATCTCTAAATCAAGTTGTTCCTACTTAGATATTCAAAAATGCAAGTTCCAAAACAGCAGTTGTTCTCCTTCTAGTTTGCTGTACAGGCAATCTTTTTATATCTAACTGCGGTCCCAGAAAGGAAAAACCTTTCAAACCCTAACATGATGCCACTTCTTTCTGGGTCAACCTGCCTGGCGAGAGGAGTGCTATTATTTCCAAGGATTCGTACAAACTCATTATGACGTCACATCCAAATGATACATAATTTACAAAATTGAAATTCAGAATCTACATAAAGACTAACATTAAGTTTGAAGGCGATCATTTTCATGAATACGTTTCTAAACGATCGTATTGCCATGGAAGCACGCCGCCTGCCACTTCACAGAATGACGATAACTGCTAATGAGATTCAGGGTGCCGTTCGAATGCTATTCACTGGGGAATTCGCTCAGTAAGGGTTTGCGAAGGAAGGAACGCGGTGAAAAAGTATCTGTCCGCTAATAGGAGGGAGCATTAAAGCCATGGGACCTCAGATCTGGAACTGTTTGCCAAATGAACTAAAATCAGCTGACAATCTAAACACTTTCAAAAGCATGATAAACCAATGGAATGACCCCACCTGTAAATGCAATGCTTGTAAATATAATGATATCATGTAGATTTTGTCCATTTATGTCCACATAGTTTTGATACTTATCTTCTGTATTTACGTATTAATTTCCTTACTTATTTTTCCTTTTGTTAGTAGATTCGATTTAGATTAGTTGTATATGTATATATTTGTCTATTTTATATCTATTTTATTACATATTGAGTAGGAGCTTATGAGAATATATATATTTGTATATATACATGTATAGCTAGGTGTCAAAAATCGAATAAAAATAAGGTAACAAACAAAAGGAGCATTACGGAACAAAGTCGCACTGACCTTTTAATGTTATCTCTGCCATTTTAAACTTGGGGTGTTCTCAAATTACATTTCTACTTTTTTATATTCAAATTATATTGTACATTTGTAATAAGATTCCTTTTTTTCTAAATTTATGTTACATTTAGTTTCTAATTTTATAATGGCAAAATATTACATAAATACATACATACATACATACATTTTTTTATACATACATACATAACTAAATGAAACAACTCCAAAGAAAAAAATAGGTAGAGCAGTCGCACGGTGCTTTTTATGCCGACAAATTCTACGGTAAATGAATCAATTGAAAACTAAAAAGCAGCTTAACCAAGCATTTCCACCTTTTTCATATTTGAGAGCCATCCCGGCAAATAACGGAAATTCAGCTTACCTTGTTGTTGTAGTATTTCTAAATAGAGTTGTATCATTGACATGCGAAGCACTGACAAAAGGATTGTGATGAGAAAGTTTTTGAGAATGAAAAAATTTGTGTGCTATGTCTCGCAATCTAAAGAAATGTTTTCGGGCTTGTCACTGATTTGCAAATTTACCTTGGAACACCAAAGAAAATTGTTGGCCGCACAGCTCTCATTGTTTCCACGAGACTTCCCTGAAAAGCAAAACCAATACATTTAGAAGCAACGGCAAAGAAGTACTCCTGTTTTAAAAACCAACAACAATCGATTGAATGGCTGATCCTTAAAGTGCCACTAAACCTTTTGGAGAGTTTGGCTTATTTGAAAGATCAATCATCGAGCATCTTCGCACAATCATTCTTTTTTTATTTTGCGACAGGGGTTCGCCGCTATGGGGGGTTTTACAACACCCACTCGTGGCACACGACCGGGTTTTTAGGGTGCTGGGAACTAGTCAGCATTCGACGTCATACCGGGAATCTCGCTTTAATTGTTCAACTATTTTTATTGATTAGGTTTAGGAATTAATTTGTAAATTTTGTAAATTTTGTAAAGTAGGCCTAAATTAGCTGTAATTTAGCTATTCTTTTTATTTTATTTAGCCTACGTTAACCCTATTCGTACTGGGGGGGGGGCGTTTTTGCCCCCCCCCCCCTTACCAGTTTTTGCTGCGTTACGCTGAAACGATAAGAGATAAAATCACTAGTTTAGGTGACTTTTACTCAAATTTCATAGGCAGTTAAATTCTTAACATTTCATTGTTCTACCTCTGATCATGTGACCACAGTAATACCATATTTGGAGAGTAGTCAACAACAAAAAAGCTTAACATGTCCGTAGTTTTTGTGTTGTTTGCCCGATCGATCTCAAACATGCACCATTCGATTGCATTTGATGAGTACTTTCATTTGATATATAAATCTTCTATATTTGCTTATGTCAGCAAAATTTAATATCTATGACGTCACAACAGCACAACAGTTTTTGCTGCGACTTTTAGATGCACGAAATAAAGTATCTTTCGCTTCTCGAGAAGAGTATGCCGAGTCAGAATACAGTTCCCAACTGATTGAAAAATCCTTTTTGAAAGCTTTCGAGTCTGGCCTGCGTGATGAAAATTTGGTCACTAATCTTCGACCCTTTTTGAGGAAAAGTCAGATCACAGACGAGGAGCTGATGAAAAGCGTGAATGAGCTGGCAACGAAGCAAGCGAAGAGAAAAGCGAAGATCGGAACTGCGACGGAGCGCTATAAAGCAGCGAAGGCACACACAAGTAGTGAACGTAGAAAAAGAAAATGGGAGTATTCAGGCCTCTAAAACCCAGAAGAAATGTAGTAATAATTTTGAAAATCAAACGGAAAAACTTTCGGCAGAAATTCAGAATTTAAAAGCAGAATTAGCTGCTATCAAAAGCCAAGTTGACACGCCTCCAGAGAGCAATTTGCCTCCTAGATCTCAATCCAGCGCACGCGGTCGGGGGCAACACCGTTACACTGGGCCCGGGGGTTANTGAACGTAGAAAAAGAAAATGGGAGTATTCAGGCCTCTAAAACCCAGAAGAAATGTAGTAATAATTTTGAAAATCAAACGGAAAAACTTTCGGCAGAAATTCAGAATTTAAAAGCAGAATTAGCTGCTATCAAAAGCCAAGTTGACACGCCTCCAGAGAGCAATTTGCCTCCTAGATCTCAATACAGAGCACGCGGTCGTGGGCAAAGCCGTTACAATGGGCCCGGTGGTTATGGTCGTCCCATGAATTGCTGTAACTGTAAAGCTAATGGTGTGGGACAACAGTGCCGACATTGTTTTCAATGCGGTGATGATGTCAAGCCTCAATGTTGCTATTTTTGCGGGAATAAACAGAGTGGTTCAACTATTTGGAAATGTGGTGGGTGCAGTCTTGTAAAATATTGTAATAATGTGTGTCAAAAGAAACACTGACAACAACATAAAGCTATTTGTCATGCAGCTCAAGTCTTATCAAAAGTTTCCGAGAAGAATTCTAAGCTTGCAAATTTTGTTATGCATTTAACTCCAAAACAATCGTCTAAAATCGCAAAACTCGTTGGTAACCAATGTACAATTAAGTGCCAATTAAACAATCGTTCAGTCGAAGCATTGTGGGACACTGGTGCCCAGGTTTCCATTCTTTCGGAACAGTTTCTAAGAAGTCGTTTTCCGGGTACGAAGCTGAGGAATATTTCAAAACTTATTGATTGCAAATTAGACTTAACTGCTGCTAATGGTACGCCTATACAATATAAAGGTTTTGTTGAGTTAGAGTTTAGATTGAAACACGAGCAAGACCCGATATTATTTCCATTTCTGGTAACAAGCGATGACATTTCGCTGCCACTTGTCGGATACAATGTTATCGAATTATGTGTTAAATCTGGAATGACTAGTCCTGAATTAGCGTGTGTTTTTCCGTGTGTGAGCCTTGACGATGTAAATATTTTGCGCGATATCATCGAAGATAACGTTGATACTGACCTCTGTGCTGTTCAAACAAACAAGAAAGATTGTTTGTTAAAAAGTGGACAATGTTCCCAGATTTCGTGTCGAATTAACCATGAACCGATCGATTCTGAAATTCCAGTAGTTTTCGAGCCTGGAGAAAATGCAGAGTTTCCTTATGGCCTAATCATTTCGGAATCCTTACTTTCGTTAAAGCCAGGAAAATCAAGCGTTGTAAAATTTGAAGTCATAAACGTTTCAAAACATAATATCATTTTACCAAAACGTACGTTTCTTGGTCGAATTCAGCTAGTACAGTCTGTAACACCTTTCGATGTAAAGTTAAAAGAAGATGTTGCAAATCCTGACATTAGTGCAAACGAT
>REGL01001438.1:68564-80919 GCA_004194395.1 Aurelia aurita complex sp. Pacific
TCGCATCTGAAAAATCTTTTTGGATTTAAAACCAGCTCGACGAGTTCTACTGAATAAGAAAAACTCCCCAAAAGGTTTAGTGGCACTTTAACTATGGGACAAAAACGGGTGGCTTATGAAGGGATGGTTAAGTGGCTACAGAAATTCACTCGAATCGACCAGTTTCATGGATAAAATGTAGCGTTAGCTCAAGAATTTGTCTATTTAGTGAAATAGGAAAATCTTTATTGCCATACAATAAAAGTTGTAGTAAAGCTTCGTTTGCAAGATTTACATATCCAAGTGGTCGTATTATTGCATAGATTCCAGCGAGGAGGTCTCGTCTTTGTACATCAAAACAAGGGCAGAGCAACAAGAAGTGTTCCGTATCTTCAATACCATCATTTGTCGGACACATAGGACTTGTGGTATCTTTAAAATTGTGTTTAAATTTCTGAAAATTTAACTTGCTAAGACCGACTCTAAGTTGAGTTAGATAGGATAGACCTTTTGGGTCATGAATTGATACAGGCTTTCCAGGGGGGCGGATTTTTGATAACATTTTCAATTTGAAAACGACAACAGATGGTGCCAGCCTAGTTTTTCAATTTTCATTTTCATTGACAGTGCTAGCTATGCACCTGAGGAAAACACAGATGTCCATGTTCAAGATTACCTTGGCAATATTTCGGAGCAAACAATTGACGACGATGATTCTGACGAAACCTGGGACGATAACGAACCACCAGGCAATGTCCGCCGAGTCTCTGTCCTTCCTGTGAACCACGACTCGGAAGATTCTGATGCAATGGTATGTCTGCACGGACATGATGAGATATCTTGCACCATATGCACAAGGCCCACCGGTAGGTGTGGCAGAGAATTTAAAAAGAGGCAAGACGCAGACATTAGAAAGCGAAAAGGAAAGAACGGCGCGATTAAGAAAATGTTGAAGAGAATTCCGTTTGGTTGAAGAATTTGATTTGATTTTAATTTAATTCATTTACGGTAAGTTATCAAATATTCTTCTTTGTTCAAACTGAGGCGCACAAATGAAGTATTCCATATCTATGAGTCTTTCTTTTACATTACAATAGTGATTTACAATATCAAGCGTACCTAACAATGCCACGGGGAGGATGAAAATTTGTAGCAACCCTGTGGCAAAGTACCGGGTGAGCCAGAAAAAAGTTCCCACGTTCGAAAATTCGTAGCACCGCAAGTATTTCATGGATTTGAATGATTCCAATTCTAGTTAAAGCCAAAAGATCGAAGTATTTTTGTGATTTTTCTCGTCTTCTTACGAGCACTGCAAATATAGGTAAATTCAACTTTACAAAAATGTCATGGTTGCAAAATGAGTAAAATGGGCATAAAACACTTGATCAAATCGTTAGGACTCTCCTCACGCAGAACAATACGCACAGACGTTTAACCTCTCTCAAGAGTTATAAGACATAGGTTTTCAAACAGATTTTAAAGATTTTCAATCCCATGGCAATAAATTTGCAGACGATATCTCTCACCCATGAGAAATTGCATTTTCTCTGTCCTACTGAGCTATGAGTCCTTTATGATTTGATCAAGCATTTTAGGCCTTTTTCAGTCATATTGCAACAGTCAAATTTCTGTAAACTTGAATTTACCAATGTTTCCAGTGCTCGAAAGAATGCGAGAAAAATCACAAAAATGTTTCAATCTTTTGGCCGTCAAGCAAACATTGATTCATTAAAACCCATTCAGTACTATTGATGCTATGAAGTTTCAAAAGTGGGAACTTTTTTCTGACTCACCCGGTATATCAACACAAGTTCATTGCAAATATATACCAATTAATTTGCTGAAGAAAGAGAGCATCTCCAATATAAATACGGTAGTCGACAAGAAGTCCAAAGAAATTCACCAAATGCTTAGTACCCCTGCAATTCCTGTCAAGAAAGAAAAAAATTCTGGAAGATGAGGAATATTATATAATGGACATTTATAATTTCTAGTGTTTATGCAGGAATAATGTTTTAGAATTTCTGGTACCCTCTCGATAAAGAAGAAACCATTTAGTTTGTCACGACGGTTGGACGATCCATGAATTGGCAGCAAAGACTTATTTCACAGCATTGAAGAATGGATGAGATTCTTAGTTTTTGGAGAACCTTTAACAGTTTATGCATGCCATCGGGAAGGGTATCTATTGTCGCGATTTTGGTACAAGGAACGGTATCGATTTTCACGATTTGGGAATAAGGAACGGTATCGATCTTTACGATTTTGGTTTAAGTATAAGGTCGGATATATATTTTCCGAAAATTGGTATAAGGTTGGGTGTACTTTTTTGGAAAATTGGTATAACGTCGGGAATATTTTTTCGGAAAAATGGTATATGGAACGGGTATGTTTTTGAAGCTTCGATGGCACCCCCTGACCAATACCTGGTCAAGTACCGCCCGGTAGCAACAACCGGGGGCAAGAATTATTTAACCAAAAGTGCAACAACACAAAAGTCTGAGATTTGCTATAACACAAAATTCCTTTAAAAACGCTTCTATTATTGTTATTCGTGGGCATTTGCAGGTGACATTTAATTAGCAGATGTCAGATAATAATTTCTCTTCTTTCTTTCCTATAGGCGCCGGGCCAAGTTCTGGGATACATGAAAATTTAAAAACAAGGGTGTTAGGATTTCCATGTTTTGACCCAATATTTATTACCTGGCATTGATCTTTTTCTGTTCTTGTTTGACTCGCCTCAACTCGTGTCTTTGATTAAACTAAGGCCATCCACTTCTTCTTGTTTGAATTTGGTTATTTGAATTTAATTCCCATGTATTCCTGTGTCTCAGTGCACCATCGCAGAAGGGAAGGATTTAATCCGCAAACCACATAAGCAAAAGTTGTTTAAGTTGCTGACGATTTGCATCATTTTCTTCTGTGAAGATGCACCGAAACAAAGAAATACAAGAGGGTTACATCCCAATGACCAAATTTAAACAACAAAAATCGGTTGGCTTTCGTTCAATCGAGAACACGAGTTAAGACGAAACAAAAAAGGAGAAGATAAGATCAATACAAGATAAATAAATATTTAATCAAATATGAGTGTCCTAACACTCTGGCATGAAGAGAAAGAAGGCACTAACATTGTAAGAAGGATTGCAAATTTATAAAAGAAGATGTTAGTGCTTCCACCTTGGCCCTAAATGAGCTTAACATTTTATTTCGTACATTTTAATGAATTTTTGATAACAAATAAATTGGTTATTTGTATNAATACAATTTTGATCATAATATAGGCCACATCAACGGTGCATTATTGCCCATGGTTTAACTTACCTTTTTATTTTGATCTTTATCCTTACATGTAAATTCTTATGATTAGAGATACTAATACTATTCATGATTTATAAGAAAGTGCTAGAAGATGCCACTGATCAACGGTAGATTGTACATTTACATGTCAACTAGGTTGGAAAACTTGCGTTCACTTGCAGCTATGAAACTCTGTCAAACTCTCTGCTCACAGACAATAGCCGGTTCTCACATGCGAGAAAGAAGATCCATTGTTAATTTTGCGTCTCTCGCAGCTTCTGAATACTCGCAGCTCACACCTTCAAATTTATTTCACTTGCGCGCGCTTTTTCAACCTGGCATGTCAAATGAGAAACTAAAAATGTGTTTGGTGTCAATTTGATGGTCAAATAAAAAAGGACTGAAATTGAAAGATGATGAGGACGGATTGTGGGAATGAATTGGTCAGTAGACTCTTTGAATTAATACAGATGTAAATTTTAATGATAATGTTCCATGTTAGAATGGCTTGTTGTAATTTCCGAAAATTTTCGCATCATGCGAAAAATGCGACAATTCGCAAAATACAAAACAGGTGCTTGAAATTGTAAAATGCGAAAATTCTTAAATTCCTGTTGAATCGAAAAATTAACGTTTCTTTCTTGTCAATGATCAAAACAAAATATGCCAAGGACAACGGGAACAAGGTTACACAACCACCTGTCTGGTCTTGCTTTGCTGCTGTCGTCCACGCATCCTCCATGGCCAAAATCTGTTCTGACTGATTCCAATCGAGATCCAAAACATAATCAATTGCTTCTTCAAAGTCCGCATCTGCCAGTGATGATCACCTTTGAAGCCAAATCCACGGCTATAAACCTCAACATGTTGTTACAAAACCTCAGAATGGGCAATTATAAATGTTTTCGCAATTTACAAAATACCATCAAGTTTTTGTAATTTGCGAAAAATATCCAAAAGTGGTCTATAAACACAAACTCAGTCGAGTTTATGGTGTTTAGAAGAGTCTTTCTTATTTAGTGTAAGCATTCAAGGCATCCAAAAGATAACAAAAAGCCTTCCTATGGACCGTTTGTTGATTTTTCGCAAATTACAAAATACCATCAACTTTTTGTAATTTGCAAAAATATCCAAAAGTGGCTGCATTTTCAAAGGAATTTCTTGCCAAGCTTGCACCATTATAGCAGGGTTTTAAGGAAAATTATGTTTCTTACGATCGTTATGATGCAGTGAAAACAACAAAGTCATAAGGATCGTTAAGCATCGTAAGATTTCAAAATTATGTTTCTTATGACTCTTATGATTCTTATGACTCCAGTGAAAACCAGGCTTTATGATTCTTGTCCTATTTATCATTACTGCTACTACTACTAAGGCAGCGTCCACCATGGAGTGATGCTGGATAATTTGAGTGAACTTACTTTGGGGAGCCAAGCTGTATATCATTGGTTAGTTGGGAACATTTCCCTCTTTGTGGAGTCCCTTTAGCTGCAGAGCATGCCTTTTCATTGCAAAACTTTGATTGAAGTGACTATTTGCAGTAGCACCTTGATTGACTTGACTCTTCACTGGGGTGCTTTGGTTGATAGCAATGTACAGCATCTAAAAATTGCCATGGGTAGCTCCAACTCCCACACATGCTGTAAGAACATAGTGGAAAAGGAAAAAAGGCTGAAATCGTCAATTTAGATCCCCATTTTATGACAAACTGTTGTAAAATCCATTGTATAAGAATCCAAGCTGCCTTGCAGAATTATAGGTTTTTATATGCGAGTGTTTATTGTACCTCAATTTCTTTAAATATTTCATTCATTCATTTTTAAACATTTATACAGGTGATTAATTTCAGTTACGTAACTGTTTTACAAATACATCTGCAAAAAACAGGAAAGCCTAAACTGA
Source organism: Aurelia aurita complex sp. Pacific (assembly GCA_004194395.1). Lineage (NCBI taxonomy): Eukaryota > Metazoa > Cnidaria > Scyphozoa > Semaeostomeae > Ulmaridae > Aurelia > Aurelia aurita complex sp. Pacific. The sequence continues at coordinate 73,748 of REGL01001438.1, forward strand.
AGAAAATTAAAATATGTACAATATTTAGATATAGCTCATATATTATATGATTTCGAGCATAACAAAAGTAAATATATAAATAAAATGTACCTCTCATATGGATTTTTTAAAGGTAGCTAAGGACGGCGCCAATTTAGTTTCCGTGTTCAGCTCATTCCATGATAGAAAGCAAGCAAGCAGCGGCAACAGCTAGGGTCCAAAGTGGTAAGTGACGTATCGGATGACTGCGGCGCCATGTAAGCGCAACCCCTATCTGGTACGAAAAGTAATCCTATATGCAGGGGAAATCCGGTATCATCTAAACACAGCCTAAGGCTCCGTTTACACTATACCAGTACAAGAAGAACACGGCATAAAACTGTGCCATATTGGTTTCTCTGTTTTGAAACTGAAACCCAACCGTATTGGTTTCTGTCTTCCAACGGAATCGCCGTTTACACTACACCGGCACAAAATGAATACGATAGATTTTGACCATGCGTAGAGCGAGGATTAGTCAAGGCACATGCTCTCATTTGCCAGATTATCGCCTCGATGTGAATCCGACTTGAAGTTATGCCGTATTCGCCATTTACACTATGCCGTTTGAGCGACGAAGCCAACTAGCATATCGTATTCATTTCGTGCCGTATTCAAGTAAAAATTATGCTGGCATAGTGTAAACGGGAGGGCAATTATCGATTTATAATCGATTTATAATCGATGTAAAATATGTGGACAAACAAAACAAACAAACAAACAATACGGCACACTTTCATGCCGTATTCATTTCATACCGGCATAGCGTAAACGGGGTCTGAGTTTCTTGCTGTCTTTGGCAAATCATTTTGTTGTTGTTAAAGACTGATGTGTTCTCGTCCTTGTAGTTCCAGCATATCTTCTACCACAAGATTGGCCTTAAAGAAACGCTTGCTGATTAAGCATTGTACTGAGGATCTATCTTCATCCAGCAGGTATGCTCGTCAATTTAAGTAGAATTTCTCGAAATACCCGCAGGTTTATTTATGCGTAAGGAATGATGTATCAGATTCATTTTGTTAGTTAAAAAGGGTCTACGCGTAGGCTAGCTCTTTAGGGACTTGACTGGAAGGCTTTAATTTGTCGCCGATCAACCCTTTTTTGACTCACTCGATTGTTTTCATGTGCTGCTGCTGGCAGTAACAAAGTTATCTTTAAATCAGGAGCTAAATAGATCAGACCTAAAGGCACATGGGACCATCTACCAAGGAGATGATCATGCTCGAAAGGAGGGAGCACCCCAAAGAAACATTTTGAGATGCCTTGTCAGTAACTCAAAAGACGAACATTCTACGGAGCACTGGTGCCATTTAATGTGATTCCACACAATGCCATTTTTACGTTTTTCCGACGATTCTGTCTCAAGCAAAGCAGTTTTTAAAAGTGGGTTGTATCATTGCATGCAAATCTTATCACGAAAGGGAAACAAACAGAGGGGGGCATAATGATAATGATAATAATCTTATTTAAAGTTGGTCTATTTACAATAGTAATATAATCACTAATTTATACCAACTATTTACAAAAATAACTTTAATAGAAAATATACAAATTTAAAATTCTGGCTATTTACAAATCCGGCAATTACACTTATCGCCAAGCCAGTGCTTGATCGCTCTTTTGAAAGCTGCAACTTTTGGAAGTGCTTTTATCTGGTCACTAAGGGTGTTCCAGAGGAGGCTTCCTCTAAAGGATAATGACTCTATTCCAAATTTTGTTGTTCGTGTTTTTGGCAATCGACATAAATTTTTTGTTCGTAGGTTGTATTTCACAACCTTTTCTTCATGAAATTCCCAAATATATGAGGGGTTCAAGTTGTTCATTGTTTTGTAAATTTCGATCATCAGTTTCTGGAGATTTTGAACATGTATTTTCACGCTTTCGCTTTTCTCCAGTAACTCATCAAAGGAAGAGTCATAGTCCTTGAAGAGGATCCTTAGTGCACGTTTGTGTGTGCGGTTTATTTCGTTATTAGCAGCTTTCGTAGAAAAAAGCCAGATCAACGGGCAATAGTTGAAATTGGACAGTATTACGGCATTACATATCAACATGGCCTGTGGTCTTGAGATATAAGTATTTAGCCTTGAGAAGGCATTTATCTTTCTATTTACCTTGGAGCACAAATTTTGTATATGGGCAGTGAAAGTCAACGCGTTGTCAATCTCTATGCCCAACAATTTAACCTTATTCGTAGTTAGTATTTTGTTATCATTGATATTGAGACGCAAGGTATTTTTTTCTTTCAATCCAAGAAACATCACTTGAAATTTGCCAGGGTTTGCTACCATTCCGTTTTCAAAAAACCATTCTATAAGTGCGCTAAGGTCATTTTCCAGCCTTGGGACAATTTCGTCCAGACTACAGCCACACGCATAGAGTGTGGTATCATCTGCAAAATTGCACAAGTCTGAGTCTAATTTTAAGAGAAAGATGTCATTGATGAATATATTAAATAATACTGGTCCCAAAACAGAACCCTGTGGGATTCCCGCTCTAACGATTTGTTGTGAGCTCTTTACCGATCCAATTTTAACCCTTTGCGTCCTATTTTTTAGATAGCTATAGATCAAGCACATGCTATTTACACTGAATCCATAGGCCTCCAGCTTAGCAATTAGAAGATCATGAGGCAAGCAGTCAAACGCTTTTGACAAATCCACAAATTGCCCTCTTTCTCACTCCTTAGCGAATTTTTTAACGTGAAAGACATCCATTATCAAAGAGAGGTACTGTACTTGGTAAGTGAAAAAAATACATCACTGTTCTGACTTAATGATCTAATTTCAGAGTATGCCCTGTTAACAGAATGTTAAAAGTTAGTTTCTCCCATCGTAAATATATTTCTGAATATGATCACACGATACCGGGACAATTGTATATGGCAAAAATGACGACAACACCAACAGTGTGGCTGGTGTTCACAGGCCTGGGCCATTTAGCTCGTCAAAATCACATAATAGGCTTCAACTTCTAGGCAAACAAATTTGGATTACCTGCTTGGAAAACTGCTGATAGATGTTGCATGCTCTTAAGGCTGTTGTAACCCTTTAGCCACTGACTAAGAAACTTTGTTTGCCACGGCAGTTTGTCAAAATATACCCAACAAACTTAAAAAAGCAAGCGTTTAAATGAGCAAAACTTCAAGTCCCAGCGCCAGAACCAAAAAAGAAAGAAATGATACCTCTGGTGACAGCCTACTACCCAAGCTTTAAATACAACAATATCTTAAGGACCATCTCAACACTGCTAACAAATTTAAGGACCAAACAACGAAACAAAAATTTATTAGTTGCAAACCACTGTCAGCCTTCAAACAACCACCTAATATCACATCAATACTTACAACCGCAAAATTTAATTTGAAAGAAAATCCAAGTGTCCCAGCCCCAAATGAATTACTTTTTGTAACAAAGACAGTGCAAACTTTGCAGATTATAACCGCCGGCCATGAGACTCATTTTTTACTTCAAACGGAACAAACTGGTCAATCAGAAGTCACATTACATGCAAAAGCAAAAATATAGTGTACTTTCTCTCGTGCACTTTGTGTAGAGCGACATACATTGGTCGAACAACAAATTTACGCCAACGTATGAACAATCATGTCAGAATCACGCTCAGGAATTTCACCGTGCATATTTCCAAAACACATTTTCGACTGTTGCGCCAAGAAAAATAACTTGAAAAAACCGTTCTTCAAATTATTCGCTTTCATGCAGTTAAAAGACCCGAGACAGTTATTTTCTCACGAAGGAAAATAGAAAAAGGCGATAGCACCCCTTTCAGGAAATCTTAACCCATCTGTTAATTGAATCACAGTATATGTACACCCATAACGTAACTTTAGAATCAGTTTACTTTTGTAAGTCACACTCTGATGAAGGGACAAGTCAGAAAGGCATCAGTGTGCTAAATATCTTGTCTTTCTTGCTTGAAGTCTTCATTATAGACGACTGTTGTCAAGAGAACCAACCAACACATATAATACTATGAAGAAACAAGTATGGCACTGTTATAGTAGTGGCAAGGCAACTGTTATCTTGATAAAGTGAACAATATTTTCTATACTGACTGTCAGAAAAAAAGTTGTACAGATTTGTTTGACTCGAGAAATGTGAATTTAGCTCTAATCAATGGCTAATCACTCTCAAAATGTTCCCCGATAGTTACCTTGAACATAGATACCTCTTTTGTTGGTATTGGTGCTTTGAGAGCAGAAATATCAATCGTGAAAGCTCAAATGTGTGTCCACTTGCAAACCAGAGCTTTGGCCTTTTGGCCTAAGGAAATTCCTGAAGCACATCGAAATTAAAAACTGAAATTAATGAACAAATAAGAAACTTCCCAATGGGTAACTGGGGGGGGGTGACTCCTGGAAAACTGTATAACACAAGATCTAATATTTTTCAAATTCTATTTAGGCTATCGTTGATTTATACGTTTTCTCTTAAGAAATTTCTTCGGCCAAAAGGCCACAGCTCTGGGTTTGCAGGAAGAGGCAAACTTGAGCTTTCAAGATTAACATGTCTGCTCTCAAAATACCAATATCAACAAACGAGGTATCTATGTTCAAGTTAACTATCGAGGAACATTTTCAGAGCGATTGGACATTGATTGAATCTAAATTCACAACGCTGGAGTCAACCAAATCTGTATACTTTTTTTGGGACACCCGGTATTTTCGACCATCTTTTATTTTCGCCACATCGAATGTATTATTAGGCGATTCCGTGAAAATCATTGGCTTGGCAAAAGCGTCAATCGATGGAAAAACATCGCTCATATTTTGTAAAGGCAAGGAAAATATATTACTTGTCAAAGACACAAGACTTCATTAAATCTCTAAAGGTCGGGTTTTGATCATGTCATCAATCATTAAAATCGGCTTATTAGTGTACGGTTTTTCGTGGCCTGTAGAAATTGGATATTTGTTTGGCACACATGGTACAATAAAAGAGATATTTAATAACTATTTTTATTGAAGCAAGCCCAGTAGAGACTCTGGTACCTCAGATGACGACTCAATGGCAGACGCTGCAAGTGCAGGAATAGACCAGCTGTAAGTACACCTAGATATCAGTTGCTGTATTGACATGCTACCTGGTGTCCCAAAATGATGTACAAGCGTTTTCCAAAGTGCACCATCACGATTTTTGCACACTGATTAGATTAAAATGTCTATCATTTTATAGTAGATTGCCTGACTTAGATGTATACATTTATCACCCCGTAAAAAGGGGAAAGTGAAATGGATCTTAAGTAAAAATAAAATGAAAATGAAAAATTTAGGTAAAACATTAAAGTGAAAGTGAAAGTGAAAGTGAAAGTGAAAGTGAAAGTGAAAGTGAAAGTGAAAGTGAAAGTAAAGACTTTGATGAGTAAGTGAAAACGAAATGTGAGTTTTTGGGTCTAAATCATTTTTTGTGATAGGCAGTTATAAAATTAAGACGTGAGCACTCTGGCAGTCACCTTTAAGTTCAAAATTATTTCTAGTTACAAATGCAAGGGTGGTGAATGAACTTCACATTTATTTAGCACACATTTTTAGAGAGAAGTAAAAGCTTCAATTTATCGTATGTAAGCTTACTTTTTGTTGCAGTGTGTGCAAACATCTGCTGTAATGGTATATTAAGTTATTGATAAAGTTTTGACATATTTTAAAGGAACGAGGCATCATAGATCCTACAGGAATGATGCAAATGTTAGGACATTAGTTTATTAGGGAGCAGAGGACAAAATAATTTACGCATTTTCGATACACAAATGAAGGTGGAGTTTTGGGATTTTCATGGGTATTTTCAGGATACAGGTGCAGTTGTGCACGTTTAATTGTGGAGGTGTCATAGAGTTAATGCGTGTCGTAGTTTTTCTCTTTGGCTGAACTGATACCGCTGCAAACACGACTCTTTTCCCTACACTTGCAGAAAGGGATTATAGAAGGGGTTGTCCTAATGTGCTATTTTTTCTTTAAACAACCGAGTATAAAACGCCACAAAAAGCAATTTTTCAGATTTGCTATATCATAATACTAGCTATAGTAGGTGATTGTTTCTTCAAGCCATAATTGCAAAAAGTGCCTATATTCTGATTAGACCACACAAATTTGTCGCCGATTGAGATTTTTCCCGGTTTTACAGCTCTAGGGAAGCAAGGCACTCACTGAAGTATGTATGTATGTATGTATGTATGTATGTATGTATGTATGTATGTATGTATGTATGTATGTATGTATGTATGTATGTATGTATGTATGTATGTATGTATGTATGTATGTATGTATGTATGTATGTATGTATGTATGTATAGATGCATGTATGTATGTATAATTTGCCACAATAAATGTTTAACATTTTTATAATATAAAAATAAATACAATACAATATTTAATGTTAAAAATGTAAAGATAAACACCCCTAATTTCAGTTGTCATTTTTTCTATCCATTTAAAATTTTACAATGCAGACTACATTCTACTATACTTTTTAAATTACTATACAAGACTACCGGGTGTCCCAAAAAATGCAACGGATTTGATCGGGACTAGCGACAAGAATTTCAATCCAATCAATCCATAATGATTCTTTATATAACCCTCGATAGCTAACTTGAAGATAGATACCTTGTTTGTTGATATTGGTTCATGGAGAGTGGGAATATTTATCTTCAAAGTTGAAATTTGGCTGAGCCTCCAAACCAGAGCTTTTGGGTTTTGGCCTAAACTGCAAACGCGCTATTCTGGGGAATCTCCTGAATTACCGCATAATAAGAGAATAAAGCCTTATGCTGAGAAAAATATTTGAATAGAAATTCAATCAAATTCATCAATTTTGTCCTGAAAAGACATCTTTTTTTATGCTTCAAGAGTTTCGAAAAGTTAGCATTGCATCTGTCTCATAAAAGAATGCAATACGTGAAATAGTTTGCTTGGGTGTGAAAAATGAAATAGTTCTTATAGAAATTTTTCATTTCATTCACCATGAGGAGCAAAGGACAATGACAGCCCCATGGCCATTCCATAAAGACATGCAACCAGACTAACCTCTACTAAATGCTACACATTTATATGATTAATACTAGCTGTTAACAAAGTTAAGTGAGTGCAGCTCAGAAGAGTAGAGACAATCGGCTGCCAATCTGTTGTGGGGGGGGGGGGG
>REGL01001439.1:25980-38118 GCA_004194395.1 Aurelia aurita complex sp. Pacific
AAACAACAAAAATTATCTACAACTACATCCCTTGAGACCAATCAACGCGTCCCCACCAAATTACCACCCTTTTACAAAGAAACTAAAAATCCATTTGATCAGTTGAATGTCAATAAAAAAAAAAACTCCCTAGAAGAACAAGCCAACTAAAGCCAACTAAAGCCAGCTAAAGCCAACTACACAAGATTACCAACCTTTTAAAAAGCAACTAGAAATACATTTGATCAGTTGAATGCCAATAGGAACACGACTCATGAGATAACAGGCCAACTAAAGCCAACTACACAGAATTACCAACCTTTTAAAATTCAGAAAAATATAAATACAATGATATGACCTTATCTTTAAGAATAAACTTAATTTGGACATTGCTGGAGAGCAATGGAAGAGCTGTTTCGAAGCAACCATATATTTAGCCTTTTTCTTTGCCATAAATCAGCAAACTGTTGTCATATTGACTCAAACAAAGTCTCAAAGCTGAAGCCTGACTTAGGCAACTGTGCAAAGAGCAAGACAATCGACGCTACACCTCCTGCGCAGCAGCCACACAAACGGGGCACCATTTGGTTGGGGATACAACACATTAGACATTGAAATAAATACCTTTTCTTCAGGCATCCACGCCATCTCTGACTGCTGCCTAAAAATGATCTCTTTAAGCTTATGATACCATTCTCTGTTATTCGCTGTGCTTCCCTTGATGTGAGTGTTGAGCTTGGCAGTGAAAATGTGCGGGTAGAACTCCTCAAGACGCTTCGTCATTGTGTGGATCTTCTTCACATGTTTTCTTGTCAACGGATCACCATCAATATCAATTGCGCCAGTTGGGCTTCTTTGCAATTGGCCAACTAATGACTTGCGCATATCCCTAAAAATGAGACAAAGAGTATCAAAGAAAGACGAAGACGATAGAAAGGTAAGACAATCTCAGACAGTGCTCTTTTACCCATGCTCATGTCCCTGATTAGCGATATGAATCTATGTAAAAGAGGTGATGTCTCCCCCAAAATCGCTCCATGTCGGTGAGCTCCGAAAATGTGAAATGCCTAGTGAATAATTTTTTGGCAATTTGCACATGTCTGAAAAGCAAAACAAACACTTTCCAACACCAAGGCTCTGGTGTGAAGGTAAACAATAATTTGAGATTTCAACATCAATANTCTGACTGCTGGCCTAAAAATGATCTCTTTAAGCTTATGATACCATTCTCTGTTATTCGCTGTGCTTCCCTTGATGTGAGTGTTGAGCTTGGCAGTGAAAATGTGCGGGTAGAACTCCTCAAGACGCTTCGTCATTGTGTGGATCTTCTTCACATGTTTTCTTGTCAACGGATCACCATCAATATCAATTGCGCCAGTTGGGCTTCTTTGCAATTGGCCAACTAATGACTTGCGCATATCCCTAAAAATGAGACAAAAAGTATCAAAGAAAGACGAAGACGATAGAAAGGTAAGACAATCTCAGACAGTGCTCTTTTACCCATGCTCATGTCCCTGATTAGCGATATGAATCTATGTAAAAGAGGTGATGTCTCCCCCAAAATCGCTCCATGTCGGTGAGCTCCGAAAATGTGAAATGCCTAGTGAATAATTTTTTGGCAATTTGCACATGTCTGAAAAGCAAAACAAACACTTTCCAACACCAAGGCTCTGGTGTGAAGGTAAACAATAATTTGAGATTTCAACATCAATAATTTTGCTCTCAAAGCATGGATACAAACAAACGAGGTATCTTGTTGAAGTTAACTATCGAGTAAGATTCTGAAATTGATTAGTCATTGATCAAAGCAGAATTCTCATCGTTGGACCTAACGAAATAAAGAAATGTGTATACTTGTTGATCTACACTCAACCTGTACACACAATACAGTCCTTTTAAATGAGAAATTTATTTCGACTTACTTTGCAGCAACTTTTGAGACGGTCTTGAGGAGAATGACAATTGGACACAACTGAAAGAACATCATCTTCTCAACACCATCTGGAGTTAAATCCAACAAACAATGTTTGTTCTGAAAGAAATATCAGGAATGAAAAGCATGCTGAATTCGTAAAGCAAACTAAACAAAATTCAATTTTGTTCTGGCTACTTTGTCATTCTTACATTCAGTCTAGATCTGATCTCATCAATAGCGCCAACAAAAAATTTTTAACCCAAAATGGCATCCATCGAATAAGATGAAAAAGCCCAGCTCAAGACCAGTTCAAAACTGCGAATTAACCCGAACCAAAACCGCATCGCAGGACCCAATAAAATATAGATACACTCTTTTCTTTTTATAAGAACAATGTTTATAAGAATATTCAGGCTCGGAATCATCCAATTTTTAAGAATATTATAAGAATATTGCCAGCCTCAGCTGGCATATTTGTGTCTCATTTTTCAGCAGTTGTCTGTTTTGTGATGTTCATAACAGAGAATCGCATGACTGACATAAATACTTTAAGAATATGTTCAGGCTCAAAACGAAACTTTGTTAAGAATATCGAGGCTGGACAAAATTTAAAATATTCTTATGAAAAAAAGAGTGTATGGTGGCCCCGTTTGGATCACCATAAAATCTAAGAAAACCACTCCATGTGTTCATTAAAACAGATGAAAAACTCCGAGTTATACTTGATAAGACAAGTGAAGACATCTGACATTTTGATAAGACACCTGAACAAACAATCGAAACACTCGAGGGACTTGCTCAGAATCGATGTGCATGTGGAAACGATTGGTAAAAGATAATATGACGGTTAACCGTTGAACATAGACAATGATGATATTTGATACCCCTTTAAGGCCAGCTATGGTGACCCCGTCTATGGTGACACAGTCTATGGTGACCTCGTTTGGACCACCTTAAAGTCTTACTTATCAATTCAGATGCAAAACCGGGGGTTACCTCATTGATGACTTCTCTGATTCCTGACAACCTCACTGACTCTCCGTAAGATTTGTCATATCCACCAGAACGAGGAAGGGTTCTTGATTTCTGGCCAAATGTATCAGAATGCACTAGGAAGGAAACATACATCCATACATCCATACAAGAATGATAAGACGAGCTTTCAAGATGAAGTGTTTGAAATTATGTGAAGTTGTGCTGGATAGTCAAAAGACTGAAGTCAGACGTGCATAATGTTCAAACCTGCCTGGGAGCCGCAGAAATTCTGTGAAAACCTGCCTGCATATCAATTTGTATCGCTTGGGTAGAGAAGCTTATTACCAGAACCAGTAAGAATGCAGGCATCAAAAAGTAATACATTTTTACTCATGGAGCAACGAAACAATCAAGTCAAGGGCCACTTTAGAATCTCAGCTTTGAGGGGTTGACTAAAAAACTGCATGCCATGTGAGAAGGTAAGAAGAAAATTGGTTGGAGCATGTGCAGTAAGGATTGAAAAAGCAATGTGTCACCATTTGTTTGCTATTATTCATCATCTTACTGCAATTATATTTCATAAAGAACTATTTAAGAAAAGCTGCCTGCAAAATATTGCTTTGGAAAAAGCTGCCTGGGAACTTTGTTCCCATATTCCCATGTTTATGCACGCCTGACTGAAGTATTTTTGCCATTTTTCTTACATTTTTATGAGCAGTGAAAATATACTGAACTGCCATCTTATGGAGCTCTGTCTCCTAATTTTTGTCAAAACAATGTTTTTGCAGTTGTATAGTTGCCATGATCAACCTGTTTGAAACTATATTTTCAAAATGACAATTGAATTGAATTTGTTCACTGCTACAGAATTGAATTGAATTGAATTGGTTCACTGCTAATTGAATTGAATTGAATTTGTTCACTGCTACAGAATTGAATTGAATTTGTCCACTGCTACGGAATTGTGACGAGAAATGTCTGCAGCAATGGCAGCAAGCATATCATAATTCATGCACTCGAGAAGAAATTAAGAAACTTTGCAAACGAAAAATATGAAAATGTACATGCCAAGATCAGGAACTTTTAAAACCATGGGCTTATCCAAGTTTCTTGTGAAAATGAGTATATACGATGGTACTGGGTAAAACAGATCAAGATATAAAGGCGCATCCAACCTTGACTTACATCTAAGATCATATTTAATAAAAAAGAACTGTTGATAATTGAAAGTAAATAAAAACTAAAAAGGCGCATCCACCCTGATTTACATCTAAGATCATATATAACAAAAAAGAACTGTTGATAATTGAAAGTAAATAAAAACTTCTTACTTGGTGAAGCAAAGCGATCCGGCATCTCATCAACAAGTAGCATCCGGACAAGATCTGCAACCGGTCCAAGAATCACCACTGGTCTCATGAAGTCAGCTATCAAAGGAAATACACCAATGAAGTATGGAACAGAACCAACAGAATCAATAAACATCTCTTAATTTCCTGAGCTAATTCGCAATAATTCTATCATTGGACTCTTCTCATATCTTCAACATTTTTCTGAAGAAGAAGTCTTTCATCTTTTCAAGAATTTGAAAAAAAATTCAAAAACAAAACTTAGAGGGAATAGGCATAGCTATATCAAGTGGCTAAAGATTCAAGTGGTCGTTATAAATAGGCTAAAGAAAACGCCAAGGCAGCCATTGTTTCTTTTGCTACACAATATGCGTTTCAAAGTCATCCATTATAAGAGGGCATATTTTCAACTTGGCCTGGGCCAGCATTGGCAAGATTCTAAAGATGAGAAACGCATAATAATTTCCAAGAAAACTATAGTTTATGAATGTTTACAGTGTGATATCAATTACAAATCTTTCATTCTTCTGGCTTACGATTTAGAAATTTGTTGAATTTGTTGATGTCATATCCTCAAATCAATTGAAATATAGAATAAGCTGTGATTTCGAGAATATTTAAGTATTCTGAAAAGAAAAAATCCAATGGTAGGATTACAGCAAAAAGTTAAAAAATTTCTTTCAAGACGTTCAGGTCGACGAAAAAGGTCGTAAAAAGTTTAACACACTGACAGTTTTAAAGATTTCGAAGATGTGCTGTAGTGGACATATCAAAAAATGATGCAAAGAGTAATTACTTCTCTAGAGAGAGGAGGCATTTCTTTACTTACCGATGCGAAGGATGACTCTTTCGTACGCTGGGATTTGGAAATTTGTGCCTTCAGCTGAGAAAGAAAAATCAATCAATTAAGTGTATTTCATTCACATGGTGACTAAGAAAGTCAACAATCAATACTCAGAGAATAACATTAACTTGTGTCGAATAACGAAATGCAGCAACAACAAAAGCCAGAAATTTCCAACGCTAATATTTTCAGACATTTCTTACGTCTGAAAATTTTAATGTCCGAAATTGTCTGTGGTCGGAAATATTTAGAGTCCCAAATGTTCTGTAGCATAGAAAAATCGCAGCAAGATACTTCCATTGTTGGAAAGCAATGTTTTGCTCGTGAAACACTTTGCATCGATAAATGAAAGTGGCGAGAAAGTTAAAGGCAGTCTGTCACAAGGGTCATTGGCTGCAACGAAGTCAGAGATAAACACAATGGATTTCTTTTCAACACAACAGTATATGTGTATTTGAGGCAAAGCAGGCAATTTGAGGCATAAGCTAAGTCATCAGGATCAGTGGCCATTCACTTCTCCTATTCTGTGTATGCCGTTGTCGCCAAATCAGATATGGGATCAGATATGGGATTTCGAAGGTCCAAGTTCAAATTGGATATTCCATTTCGCAAAACTACTGCTGGACAAAAATGTCTATCTTATCTAGGACCCAAAACATGGAATAGTCTTTCATCAGAGATTAAATCAACAAACAATATCAACACATTCAAACATAAGATCAAAGAGAACTTTTTCCAAAACATACAAAAAGAGGAAGATGACATTTATGTCTTCTATTAAGACTTGTCATCATCTCTCCCGATCATGGTATGGTCTTATGAGCCATGTTTTATACCGAAAACAACCTACAGTTTTGTATATTTTTTTCTTACGTCTTTCGTTGTACCAGCACCTCTACGGGGACCATTATGGAATTAAGGTCATCTTGACCTTTTAATGCTATCCCTGCCACTGTAATTAGGGGTGTTTTTTCCTTTACGTTTTTAACATTATATATTGTATTGTATTGTATCTATTTTTATACTATATAACTTGTAAATAGTTGAAATTGTGGCAAATGATACATACATACATACATACATACATACATGGGACAGACTGCCTTTAACTAGTTGACCATATTACATCTTCTAAACTAAATCCTTCTATAGCAATTATTCTCATCATACTGGACAAAAATAGTGTTGGTAGAATTCGTGACGAACAACCCCTAAAATGAAGCACGATCTATAAGTTCATGATATCTTTTATATATTATATATATTTAGTAAAAATAAGAAAAATATCAATTGGAAATATATAATATTTAGTCATCCGAAATTTCTGAACAAATGCCCGAAATTCTGTGAAGAAAAGTCTGAAAAGTTTTTGTTCGAAATTTATTCGTTCGAAATGTTTGGCTTTCACTCTGCTTGTTTGGCGTCCGTTCTTCTTGGGTCGTGTAGAAAACATGAACAAACAAATAAATGGGTCCGAGAAAGGATTGGAGTCAAAGAAAAAGATGGTAATGTTGAACAGATAAAAAAGCGAAAGATGGCAAAATATATGCATTGGAAACGAGGACCGGAAGTGTGGTCATGATGGCAATAGAAGGAGAAAGAATGGGGAAAACAAAAGAGGAAGAAGAAGAACAGCCTGGGTAGACAACATCAGAGAATGGTCTGGAGGAGTGTTGATGGCGCGCAATGATGCACGGAAACATGGAAACGCAGTATTGTTTTGACTGGATGGTGCCTACGGCTCTAATGGGGCTTTGGCGTTAAAGGAGAAGAAGAAGTAGAAAACATATATTTTTATCTTACATTGTATTAGGTTGTTGTATTCTGCGAACAAAATTGAATTGAATTGTGCTCAGTGTTTCCAAAGTACATCTAGACTGCTAACGGAAGTCCTAAAAGAGTACTCCCGTTTGAAAGATCAGCAACCTATCCTTGTATTGCTTCGTTATATACGTCAGGCGTTGATCCTATCAAAGACACATATTCAGGCAAGTACAAATCTTCAAAAATTCCAAACATCTCGAAGAATCTTAAAGATCTCAAAATCTTCACAAAGTCCTTGAAATCTGGAAGAAAATCCAGAAATCTATGAAAATTCCATAACATTTCACGCAACAAACAATAAATAATTCCCAAAAAAATCTTTCGACAATTCTTTGAAAAGCTCAAAATTCGTTTGAATCCTGCAAAATCTTGTAAAATCATGAAAAATCGTGCAAAATCTCGAAAATCGCTTGCAAGCTCGAAAACTTTGCCGATCTGAATGGTTTGTTGTTTTGTCATCTAATTTGATGTTGGAGTGCATACTTGATAGATTGATTAATTGATTGATTGATGACCGTTCACCCTTACGTCTATTCTTTTTATATCTTTAGAGAAATAAATAACCAAGTTGACATTTGATTACATGTCTTCGGTCATTGACACGGTCGATCTTCGGGCTGCCTGGGTTTTGGATCACACTGAAAAAAGCACTGTCGGTTACCGAATTAACTTATTTTTGTACATCAACCTTCTAGTTTGGTCAAAAATGTCAGAAAGAAATAAAACCAGGATTTTAGACTTGAAGAATAATGGAAAATGTGAAAATAATGGCCTTGAGGCAACACTAATAATATTGATAAAAAGAAGAGATCAAGAGTTTAATTAGAATAAGCTTTTTCAACAATCGTTGTATTTCCCTTGAGTGACAAAAACAAACATTTCTAATATCTTTGGCAAGAGAGATCAAAAATAAAATGTTATGATCAATTTGATGCTTCAGTTCTGGAGACCTGTAAACAGGAGAATTCTTTGCAACATCCGATATAAGAAACTGCTCATAAGAAACCCAACACTCAGATCACTAAAAATTAAGAGCCTCAGGTGCTAAAAAATAACCAAAGAAGCTACCATTGCAGTCAAGGAAATCCTAAGCGTCTTTTTGATCTATTTTCGGTTGTATCCAGTATCATGTTACTCAAAACGTACTTGATTGAGTAATGTCTAAATAATGCAAGTCCTGACAAATTCGTTTTGAAATGTTCACTAGGGCACAGAAAGCATACATAAAGGTTGCCAAAGGCTGAAAAATTCTGAGCACATGAAATCTGATAAAAATATTTGTACTGATGACATAACATGACACGACAAAACAGGGGGTAATAAACTTACTGAATGACTGTTCATCTAGCTTATCTTGTGATGTGAATTTAAACTTTGCTCTTCTGAGTGAGCCACCCAATGACCCCCGTCTTTGAAGTTTGCCACCTCCAAGAACTTTTGGCATGATTCGCTCCTCCGTTGACTGGGCAATAGCAAGTTGCTCCGCTCTGAAATAAATAAGATTGTCAATCAGGCCCTGTTGCCTTCATGTTGCTCTGAAGTCACATGAAAACAGATTGAAAATTATCTCCGGTACACTGTTCTGCTCTGAAATAAATAAGATTGTCAATAAGGCCCCGTTAAGTTCATACTGCTCCTCAGTCACACGAGAACAGATTAAAAATTACCTCCGGTACACTGTTCCACCCGAAAACGGAGACTTTTAGACAACGGAGAATATTGAAGAAAGACAGAAAGAACGTAATTTGAACAAAGAAGTAAAAAATTCTTTGGAATATGCTAGCAACTACAACAACACAATAAAATGGAGGGAGGGAAGGAGGGATAGAGGGAGGGAGTGGGGGTTCTTACCTGGATTTATTTGGCAAGATTCCTTGGTCCAACAATTGTCCCTTTCTCCCGACTCTTTTTGCTTGCCATGCGCCAATCAGACCTTGGTACATTGTGTCACGGACGTTGAAAATTTCTCCCTTATGGAACGTGAGTTCATTTCCACTGGCATTTTGAAAATGATCAAAGTTTGCTCTGCAATAAAGAAAGAAAAATATGTATAGGACACAAATTGTGATTTAAAGGGGTTTAAAATTCTGAAAGATACAAGGAAAAGGATGGTATCTTGTTTGAGAATTTCAAAATTTGATTTGATAACCAAAAATATTTCTACTAATTGATAAAAAGCCTTGAACTTTTTCATAAAATGCAGGTCTAAATGCTGCTACAGGCATACATAAAAAGATTTGTTTATTATACGACCAAAGTAAAGCACACATGTATTTTTGTTTTTATAAGAAACAGCTTATGAGAAACAGAAGGCTCAATTTTTCAAAAGTTAAGAAACAACCCCACTTGAATTTAAAAAGCTAAGAAACTGTAGCAATTGGCAGTTTTAATTGTCCCAGCGTACTCAAAATCTTGTGACACGGTACAGTTATAGCAACTGTTTGGATATCATTTTGAGTGCGAAATATGTTATTCACATGTATTGAGATCCTACTAAGTAATTTGGGAGCCCTCTTCAAAAAGCTAAATTAACTCTACACTTCCGGCATTAAGAGTATAAGAAACAAATAAGAAACATTTTGTAGCAAAATGGCCCAAAAATTTAAGAAATTCCTTACCAGCCCCGGACCTTAGTTTCTTATGAAAAATACGTGTAGCTTATCTGGCCTTGGCCGTTCAATTAAATGTGAAAAAGAAAATTTGAGTATATATTGAATACTACAGCATTTTAAAAATAGAAATACATGGCTAAAAGATCAATTGTTCATACTATCAATTGTTAATATGGTCCCAGTAACACAATAAAATGGAGGGAGGGAAGGAGGGATAGAGGGAGGGAGTGGGGGTTCTTACCTGGATTTATTTGGCAAGATTCCTTGGTCCAACAATTGTCCCTTTCTCCCGACTCTTTTTGCTTGCCATGCGCCAATCAGACCTTGGTACATTGTGTCACGGACGTTGAAAATTTCTCCCTTATGGAACGTGAGTTCATTTCCACTGGCATTTTGAAAATGATCAAAGTTTGCTCTGCAATAAAGAAAGAAAAATATGTATAGGACACAAATTGTGATTTAAAGGGGTTTAAAATTCTGAAAGATACAAGGAAAAGGATGGTATCTTGTTTGAGAATTTCAAAATTTGATTTGATAACCAAAAATATTTCTACTAATTGATAAAAAGCCTTGAACTTTTTCATAAAATGCAGGTCTAAATGCTGCTACAGGCATACATAAAAAGATTTGTTTATTATACGACCAAAGTAAAGCACACATGTATTTTTGTTTTTATAAGAAACAGCTTATGAGAAACAGAAGGCTCAATTTTTCAAAAGTTAAGAAACAACCCCACTTGAATTTAAAAAGCTAAGAAACTGTAGCAATTGGCAGTTTTAATTGTCCCAGCGTACTCAAAATCTTGTGACACGGTACAGTTATAGCAACTGTTTGGATATCATTTTGAGTGCGAAATATGTTATTCACATGTATTGAGATCCTACTAAGTAATTTGGGAGCCCTCTTCAAAAAGCTAAATTAACTCTACACTTCCGGCATTAAGAGTATAAGAAACAAATAAGAAACATTTTGTAGCAAAATGGCCCAAAAATTTAAGAAATTCCTTACCAGCCCCGGACCTTAGTTTCTTATGAAAAATACGTGTAGCTTATCTGGCCTTGGCCGTTCAATTAAATGTGAAAAAGAAAATTTGAGTATATATTGAATACTACAGCATTTTAAAAATAGAAATACATGGCTAAAAGATCAATTGTTCATACTATCAATTGTTCATACGACACGTTAATACTAAAAAAAATCAAAACTGAGTATGCACGAATATCTCTATATTTATGGGTGCGAAGGTATACAATGAACTACCCCTGGAACTTCGTAAGATTGAAAGTTACAATGAATTCGAGAAACAACTCAGAGCACATTTTAATGTAATTTATTTAAATGACATGAATTTGACCTTGACCTTGACCTTGACCTTGGTCATCTTGACCTTGAAAGTAAATAGATTCATCTGATTTCTGGATATCTGTATTATTACTTTTATAAGATTAATTCTTATTGTAAATATTTAAGGTACTATCATTTTTATATTCAGGGCACAGGACGCACATTATAAGCAACTCAGTTAAAAGTCTCCAGTTTATGGTCCCTAGGTACCAAATCATTTGGAGCTGAAAATAAATATTCTTTGTAAACTTGTGGAATTTCAAAGGTATTCATTTTTCATGCAGATCGAAATGTTCGAAATGTTCAAGAATTGCTTACAGGAAAGAAGGAGTATCCTCGTCCCTTGAGACAAGAATATTTTAGGTATCTAGGGACTTTAAACTTGCTCTGACAACATTCGATTGAGTTGCCAATTGCCAGGCTGAAATGAAACACTCTCCTCGTAGTTTTGAAGATCTGAAAAGGCTGCAAATCAGTCCCTTGTTTTTGACGACTTTTTGAAGGTTTCAAGCATGCCGTTTTTCTCATAACTCTTAATTCGGGAAATTTACCGTGTCAAAAAAATTGCAAAAAATACTCATAACATTGGCTAGCCTTTTAGGGACAAAAAAAGCGATTGAAGCATTTCAATCGGCCACTTACACAATTACTCTTTTAAAAATGAAAACAAGAAGGGAAATCTACCTGACAAAGAAGTTATCGCCAAGCTGTGTCTTGATTTTGTCAAATTCTGCAAAAAACCATTGCATAAAAATAAGCTGAAGCTTTTTACATCATGAAACAGTCTTGCCGGGCTTCCCAATAAAAGTTATGATGTTTTGAAGAGCTGATATTGATGAGCTTAGAACTTAGTTCCTGCGTCGAGCAGCTTGTAGAACGATGAGCTCATATTTGCCAGGCTCAGCAAATGACTCAATGTATAATTTCTAATTTCTAAGTATGGTGTGGCTTGGCATTTTCACTTATATTGCATGACAAACAGATCAACTGGCGGTTCTGCACCGTTCCATAAAGTTAGAAAAAGTTCACGATGAGCTCATATTTGCTAGGCTCAGCAAATGACTCAATGTATCAATTCAAATTTCTAAGTATGGTGTGGCTTGGCATTTTCACTTATATTGCATGACAAACAGATCAACTGGCGGTTCTGCACCGTTCCATAAAGTTAGACAAAGTTCACGATGAGCTCATATTTGCTAGGCTCAGCAAATGACTCAATGTATCAATTCAAATTTCTAAGTATGGTGTGGCTTGGCATTTTCACTTATATTGCATGACAAACAGATCAACTGGCGG
>REGL01001439.1:39803-66018 GCA_004194395.1 Aurelia aurita complex sp. Pacific
AAAAAGCCAAATTGAATTGGTTTCGTTCGGTTTCGTTTCGTTTCGTTTCGTTTCGTTTCGTTTCGTTTCGTTTCGTTTCGTTTCGTTTCGTTTCGTTTCGTTGAATATAATAAGCCCACAGAACAACATTCAGATTCAGCTCCAGAACAAGATTCAGATTCAGAACAATATTCGCAATTATCTAACAAATCATCTAATAAAGTTTTAACGCAAACACATATTAGAAAAGTAGACAAATAAGATCATAGAGTTGACTATGCTCTATTTAATGGTGATTTTTGCAAATTTTATCGTGTCGGGGTTGGGCTGGAAAACGAGGAATAGGCCGGGTGGGCCTGGTCAAAAAGTCGAGAATCACGCAAAATTAAAGACAACCCTCTCTGTAGAAATCATCTAATAAAGTTTTAACGCAAACACATATTAGAGAAATAAACAAACAAGATCATAGATTGACTATGCTCTATTTAATGGTGATTTTTGCCAATTTTTATCATGCGGGGGTTGGGCTGGAAAATGAGGAAAGTTGATATTCACACATAATCAAAGACAACCCTCTCTGTAGAAATCATCTAATAAAGTTTTAATGCAAACACATATTCGAAAAATAAACAATTAAGATCATAGATTTGACTAGGCTCTATTTAATGGAGATTTTTACCAATTCTTATCGTGCGGGGGTTGGGCTGGAAAATGAGGATTAGGCAGCAAAAGTTGATATTCTGGCATAATCAAAGACAACCCTCTCTGTAGAAATCATCTAATAAAGTTTTAACGTCAACACATATTAGAAAAATAAACAAATAAGATCATAGATTTGACTATGCTCTATTTAATGGTGATTTTTGCCAATTTTTATCGTGCGGGGGTTGGGCTGGAAAATGAGGAATAGGCCGGGTGGGCCTGGTCAAAGTCGAGAATAGCAGTTTGGACAAACTATGATGCTCGGATCTTGGCTATAGCGCTCGCAGAGCTCGTTTGATGTTTACTTGGGCAAGAACAATTGGCCCAGCTGCAAGATTTCTTGCAAAGATCACACGATTTCGTGAATGGGCCTAAGCAAAGAGAGGCGGAAAGTTTGTCTGTGTGGAAATGNATTAGAAAAATAAACAAATAAGATCATAGATTTGACTATGCTCTATTTAATGGTGATTTTTGCCAATTTTTATCGTGCGGGGGTTGGGCTGGAAAATGAGGAATAGGCCGGGTGGGCCTGGTCAAAGTCGAGAATAGCAGTTTGGACAAACTATGATGCTCGGATCTTGGCTATAGCGCTCGCAGAGCTCGTTTGATGTTTACTTGGGCAAGAACAATTGGCCCAGCTGCAAGATTTCTTGCAAAGATCACACGATTTCGTGAATGGGCCTAAGCAAAGAGAGGCGGAAAGTTTGTCTGTGTGGAAATGACGGATGGAGTGACGTGTCCTTGCCTTCAAGACCATGATAGCAGTATCTATGTCCACTGCATTGATATTGATAAATTCGTTGCCTCAAAGTTAAACAATCTGGCCCAGCTGCTTCAATCTTGTATTTGCGGACATCTTTTGAACACTTGGACCAGCAGGGAAGATTTGTTGTTGCTTGCAACTACTGACCGCAACTGACAATGTTGATGAGCTGTGTCAGCTTCATTCACCTTGAATCAAAGTGCTTTCTTCGGGCTGTTATCAGGTAAGATGATCATTTTTTATTGAGTTACAACCCAGGCTATTGAAGGTGCTTTAGTTTTTCTGGAATCCTACCTCGTTCCATTTTAGGCCCATCAAATCAAGACTGAAAATTTACTATTCTATCTTTTTGAAGGCTTATTGTAATTTGCGAAAATTTTCGCATCATGCGAAAAATGCGAAAATTCGCAAAATACAAAAAGGTGCTTGAAATTGTAAAATGCGAAAATTCTTAAATTCCTGTTAAATCGAAAACTTAACGCTTCTTTCTCCTTAATGATCAAAACAAATAAGCCAAGGACAACGGGGACAAGGTTACACAACCACCTGGTCTTGTCTCGCTTTGCTGCTGTCGTCCATGCATGCTCCATGGCCTAAAAAAATAGGCTCAGCAAATGACTCAATGTATAAATTCTAATTTCTAAGTATGGTGTGGCTTGGCATTTTCACTTATATTGCATGACAAACAGATCAACTGGCGGTTCTGCACCATTCCATAAAGTTAGAAAAAGTTCCATAAAGTTGAACAGCAAAGTTAGATCACATCAACATCGCGAAATAAATACAGATGCAAACAATAGATTGAATTGAATAGCTAAGATTGAATTGAATTAAGCAGACCATTCCTGTTGGATCAAGTCAGCCCGTTTCTACTATCATTGGAGGTGGAAATATTGCTATTGCTGTTGCAGCTCCTTGAAATGTTCCCATTACATAGCGCTGTCGATGTTTCAGTACTTTTCACTTTTAAACTGATCCATCTTAAAATGTTCTCACACTGAGCACAGGTTTCAAAGAACCCCGTCTTAAAGCATCTTTTTCATCCTGCATACCTTGCACGTGCCGTCTCTTGGTTGACCATTGTTGTTGCCATTTTCATGGCCCATGAAAATGGCGACAACGAAGGCCAGCCAAGACACAGCACGTGCAAAGCATGCTGGATGAAACAGGCCCTTTAAACAGAAGAAGTACAAGACCTAAATGAGAAAGTTTTTTATCTGTTTTTATTCAACCCTGGGTGAATGTTTTCATCAAACGTTTTTATTTAGAGGCACACTGTCGTGGCGCTGATTGGGAGGATAATACCATAAATCTTAATAGAAAGAGGCAAGCTTCAGTAATTACGCTGTACATTGAAATTCATGCAGGTGATAACGATCTGATTCCCTTTATCCTCGGAACAAAGTATGATCCAAGAGCATAAAGTCTCGGTAATTATTCAAAGGCCAGGTCTTTTGTTTAGTGATCTCAACATCACGACTAGCCAATCAGAGTTACGACAGCGTGCCTTCAACCATGCGGGGAATGCTTTAATTTTGAGTGACTTACCGGCTTTCTTGGGAATAACAAAGAGGGAAACTTCTTCTGCCAAAGCTAATAATATCAATACTGCCTCTTCACGTGTTATTTCTCTGAAATCAATTTCATTGGCCTAAAAATACAATGGGTGCATTGTGTGAAACAATAGATAGAACTGAATAAAACAATAATACAACTGAGTTACGCAAAAGAAGTGAAAGGGCATTGGATACAATAAAAGAACATTGTAATAAATTTTTGAAATTCGCAAAGTAATTAGATAGCAATGGCCGCTGGCGTAAGTCAAGCCTACATGATAAAACAGCTCAAAATGTGGGTTTCTAAAGTTAAAAGATGAGCAAAGAAACTGTGAGCAGAAAGAATGATAATTCCATAATCTAGACCATGATTTCCAGTTAGTGGAATTTTGCAAGAGAGCAAAAATTTTATCATTTACAAGAAAAAATGCCATTCTAAAGTTGCATAGAAAGTTATACCTGAGCGATTATTTATTGTGTAAATTCCGCCCGCTCGGAAAATTCCACTGACCGGTTATCAGCCTTAAAATCATTAACTATTGTACAGTGATTGACACAACAAAAATCAAAATAAGAAGGAAAATTAGGGCAATTTTTGTGCAAGTTGAAGTGTATGATTGTTATTAGGTTTTTCTTTCCTTCGTATTATATTACTATTATTGTATTGTATCGTAGATGGAGGGCCCTTGAAAATCAGCACTTGCTGAAGGACTACCCTCCCTAAATATGAAATCAAATCAAATCATGTTTGAAATAGCATTGTACAGTGCCTTTATGTTATTTTTGTTTAGTTGACAGAGCAAGCTGTAAAGTAGCCTGCGTGCAGACTCTACTGATTTATTTTCAAAGTGCTTTCTCCTCCTGTAGAGTCTTAGCCTGCGTGCAGACTCCACTGGTTTCTTTTCAGAGAGACAGAGAGGTTTCTCCTCCAGTAGAGTCTGCGCATCAGCAACCAAATCCTTGTTCTCAGTTTATGAGAAACGCTAAACCTTTCCTGATTGGTTGAAGCCTTCCCTTTTCTTTGAGTAGCGTCTGGTCTTTGTTGGAGTCTTCTGATATTGGATTGGTATATGCATGAACAAAGCTAGCCAAATAAAAGCCAAAGAAAACCTTTTGTGTATGGGTGCTTTGTTTATCCTATTTATAGGCGGCTCTATTGAATCTAATTCAATGAGTTAGTTCCTCAATCCTGCGAACCGCACGTGGCCTAGAACAAGGATGTGGTCGCTGATGCGCAGACTCTACTGGAGGNTATGGTGTGGCTTGGCATTTTCACTTATATTGCATGACAAACAGATCAACTGGCGGTTCTGCACCGTTCCATAAAGTTAGACAAAGTTCACGATGAGCTCATATTTGCTAGGCTCAGCAAATGACTCAATGTATAAATTCAAATTTCTAAGTATGGTGTGGCTTGGCATTTTCACTTATATTGCATGACAAACAGATCAACTGGCGGTTCTGCACCGTTCCATAAAGTTAGACAAAGTTCACGATGAGCTCATATTTGCTAGGCTCAGCAAATGACTCAATGTATAAATTCAAATTTCTAAGTATGGTGTGGCTTGGCATTTTCACTTATATTGCATGACAAACAGATCAACTGGCGGTTCTGCACCGTTCCATAAAGTTAGACAAAGTTCACGATGAGCTCATATTTGCTAGGCTCAGCAAATGACTCAATGTATAAATTCAAATTTCTAAGTATGGTGTGGCTTGGCATTTTCACTTATATTGCATGACAAACAGATCAACTGGCGGTTCTGCACCGTTCCATAAAGTTAGACAAAGTTCACGATGAGCTCATATTTGCTAGGCTCAGCAAATGACTCAATGTATAAATTCAAATTTCTAAGTATGGTGTGGCTTGGCATTTTCACTTATATTGCATGACAAACAGATCAACTGGCGGTTCTGCACCGTTCCATAAAGTTAGACAAAGTTCACGATGAGCTCATATTTGCTAGGCTCAGCAAATGACTCAATGTATAAATTCAAATTTCTAAGTATGGTGTGGCTTGGCATTTTCACTTATATTGCATGACAAACAGATCAACTGGCGGTTCTGCACCGTTCCATAAAGTTAGACAAAGTTCACGATGAGCTCATATTTGCTAGGCTCAGCAAATGACTCAATGTATAAATTCAAATTTCTAAGTATGGTGTGGCTTGGCATTTTCACTTATATTGCATGACAAACAGATCAACTGGCGGTTCTGCACCGTTCCATAAAGTTAGACAAAGTTCACGATGAGCTCATATTTGCTAGGCTCAGCAAATGACTCAATGTATAAATTCAAATTTCTAAGTATGGTGTGGCTTGGCATTTTCACTTATATTGCATGACAAACAGATCAACTGGCGGTTCTGCACCGTTCCATAAAGTTAGACAAAGTTCACGATGAGCTCATATTTGCTAGGCTCAGCAAATGACTCAATGTATAAATTCAAATTTCTAAGTATGGTGTGGCTTGGCATTTTCACTTATATTGCATGACAAACAGATCAACTGGCGGTTCTGCACCGTTCCATAAAGTTAGACAAAGTTCACGATGAGCTCATATTTGCTAGGCTCAGCAAATGACTCAATGTATAAATTCAAATTTCTAAGTATGGTGTGGCTTGGCATTTTCACTTATATTGCATGACAAACAGATCAACTGGCGGTTCTGCACCGTTCCATAAAGTTAGACAAAGTTCACGATGAGCTCATATTTGCTAGGCTCAGCAAATGACTCAATGTATAAATTCAAATTTCTAAGTATGGTGTGGCTTGGCATTTTCACTTATATTGCATGACAAACAGATCAACTGGCGGTTCTGCACCGTTCCATAAAGTTAGACAAAGTTCACGATGAGCTCATATTTGCTAGGCTCAGCAAATGACTCAATGTATAAATTCAAATTTCTAAGTATGGTGTGGCTTGGCATTTTCACTTATATTGCATGACAAACAGATCAACTGGCGGTTCTGCACCGTTCCATAAAGTTAGACAAAGTTCACGATGAGCTCATATTTGCTAGGCTCAGCAAATGACTCAATGTATAAATTCAAATTTCTAAGTATGGTGTGGCTTGGCATTTTCACTTATATTGCATGACAAACAGATCAACTGGCGGTTCTGCACCGTTCCATAAAGTTAGACAAAGTTCACGATGAGCTCATATTTGCTAGGCTCAGCAAATGACTCAATGTATAAATTCAAATTTCTAAGTATGGTGTGGCTTGGCATTTTCACTTATATTGCATGACAAACAGATCAACTGGCGGTTCTGCACCGTTCCATAAAGTTAGACAAAGTTCACGATGAGCTCATATTTGCTAGGCTCAGCAAATGACTCAATGTATAAATTCAAATTTCTAAGTATGGTGTGGCTTGGCATTTTCACTTATATTGCATGACAAACAGATCAACTGGCGGTTCTGCACCGTTCCATAAAGTTAGACAAAGTTCACGATGAGGTCATATTTGCTAGGCTCAGCAAATGACTCAATGTATAAATTCTAATTTCTAAGTATGGTGTGGCTTGGCATTTTCACTTATATTGCATGACAAACAGATCAAATGGCGGTTCTGCACCGTTCCATAAAGTTAGACAAAGTTCACGATGAGCTCATATCGATGAGCCTATATATGTGGAACGATGCATGTGACTCAATGTATCAATTCAAATTTGTAGGTAAGGTGTGGCTTGGCATTTTCACTTATTTTGCATGACAGACAGATCAACTGGCGGTTCTGCACCGTTCCATAAAGTTGAACAGCAAAGTTAGATCACATCGCGAAATAAATACAGATACAAACAATAGATTGAATTGAATAGCTAAGATTGAATTGAATTAAGCAGACCATTGCTGTTGGATCAAGTCAGCCCGTTTCTACTACCATTGGAGGTGGAAATACTGCAGTTGCTGTTGCAGCTCTTGGAAATGTTCCCATTACATAGCGCTTTTGATGTTTCAGTACTTTTCACTTTTAAACTTATCCATCTTAAAATGTTCTCACACTGAGCACAGGTTTTAAAGAACCCCGTCTTAAAGCGTCTTTTTCATCCTGCATACCTTGCACGTGCCGTCTCTTGGTTGACCATTGTTGTTGCCATTTTTATGGCCCATGAAAATGGCGACAACGAAGGCCAGCCAAGACACAGCACGTGCAAGGCATGCTGGATGAAACAGGCCCTTTAAACAGAAGAAGTACAAGACCTAAATGAGAAAGTTTTTTATCTGTTTTTATTCAACCCTGGGTGAATGTTTTCATCAAGCGTTTTTATTTAAAGGCACACGGTCGTGGCGCTGATTGGGAGAATAATACCATAAATCTTAATAGAATGAGGCAAGCTTCAGTAATTACGCTGTACATAGAAATTCATTCAGGTGATAACGATCTGATTCCCTTTATCTTCCGAACAAAGTATGATCCAAAAGCGTAAAATATTGGTAATTATTCAAAGGCCAGGTCTTTTGTTAGTGATCTCAACATCACGACCAGCCAATCAGAGTTGGCCAGGTCTTTTGTTTAGTGACTTCAACATCATGACCAGCCAATCAGAGTTGGCCAGGTCTTTTGTTTAGTGACTTCAACATCATGACCAGCCAATCAGAGTTGGCCAGGTCTTTTGTTTAGTGATCTCAACATGACGACCAGCCAATCAGAGTTGGCCAGGTCTTTCGTTTAGTGATCTCAACATCACGACTAGCCGATCAGAGTTACGACAGCGTGCCTTCCACCATGCGTGGAATGCTTTAATTTTGAGTGACTTACCGGCTTTCTTGGGAATAACAAAGAGGGAAACTTCTTCTGCCAAAGCTAATAATATCAATACTGCCTCTTCACGCGTTATTTCTCTGAAATCAATTTCATTGGCCTAAAAATACAATGGGTGCATTGTGTGAAACAATAGATAGAACTGAATAAAACGATAATACAACTGAGTTACGCAAAGCAGTGAAAGGGCATTGAATACAATAAAAGAACATTGCACTAAATTTTTGAAATTCGCAAAGTAATTAGATAGCAATGGCCGCTGGCGTAAGTCAAGCCCACATGATAAAACAGCTCAAAATGTGGGTTTTTAAAGTTAACAGATGAGCAAAGAAACTGTGAGCAGAAAGAATGATAATTCCATAATCTAGACCATGATTTCCAGTTAGTGGAATTTTGCAAGAGAGCAAAAAAAATTTTATCATTTACGAGAAAAAATGTCATTCTAAAGTTGCATAGAAAGTTATACCTGAGCGATTATTTATTGTGTAAAATTCCGCCCGCTCGGAACATTCCACCGACTGGAACACAACAAAAATCAAAATAAGATGGAAAATATATAGTGCAGTTTTTGTGCAAGTTGAAGTGTATAATTGTAATTAGGTTTTTTTCTTTCCGTTGTATTATATTACTATTAAATTGTATTGTATCGTGGATGGAGGCCCCTTGAAAATCAGCACTTGCTGAAGGACTACCCTCCCTAAATATATGAAATCAAATCAAATCATATCAGGGTTGAAATAGCATTGTAAAGTGCCTTTATGTTATTTTTGTTTAGTTGACAGAGCAAGCTGTGAAGTAGCCTGCGTGCAGACTCCACTGATTTCTTTTCAGAGAGACAGAGAGGTTTCTCCTCCAGTAGAGTCTGCGCATCAGCAACCAAATCCTTGTTCTCAGTTTATGAGAAACGCTAAACCTTTCCTGATTGGTTGAAGCCTTCCCTTTTCTTTGAGTAGCGTCTAATCTTTGTTGGAGTCTTCTGATATTGGATTGGTATATGCATGAACAAAGCTAGCCAAATAAAAGCCAAAGAAAACCTTTTGTGTATGGGTGCTTTGTTTATCCTATTTATAGGCGGCTCTATTGAATCTAATTCAATGAGTTAGTTCCTCAATCCTGCGAACCGCACGTGACCTAGAACAAGGATGTGGTCGCTGATGCATTTGGGACACCCAGTAATCTAATGGAGATACAGTGATACATATAACATGTAAACATGGCGTTGACATACCCATGAGAAAGTCTTCTTTTCTTAATCTCTTCGATTCTTTGTCGTTCCCATCTGCTGGTATATGCATCAATAACTTTTGATTGGATGGCTGGTTCTATTTTGGCGGGCTTGGCATCTCCTTGAGGTGACAATGCATCCCATGAGTCTTTGGTGCGATCAAGCCCATCTTCTTTGTCTGGTTGCTTGGCAACAGCAGCGTTTGGTGATTTCCATGTTGTCGCCATTTCATTTTTTGCTGTGAAAATTGTGATTTGAATTTCAAGTCAATTCACAAATCGTTAGGAGATTAAAAGGTTGATCCTTACAGAAGGGCCTTACAGAAGGGGTGGATATAAGCTCTTTAGATTTACTTGGGAGATTAAAGGTCTGTTCCTCACTACGCAAAGGCAAAAATGAATTCATTATGCAATAAAAGCGAAAGAAACTTATGGCTTCCAATCAGAGACCAAAACATTATCATTATCATTATCATATGACATCATCCTTGCAAATGTAACCGATACAGCCTCTGTGAAGCCATCATCTCTAACCAATCACGTGTAACCTCTCCTTTTCAAATCGTTGTTGTAGTTGCATATAATCAAATCCTGAATATAACTACCACAAAACAGCCCTCAAGAACTCCTGCATGGTAGGACGAAATATTGGCAAAAATATATATAAATATCATTTAAATTCGCACACATCTGCTGTTGTTTGTTTGCTGTGTTGTGGTGTTTCTGCCTACAAGTGTTGTGGAGTTTCTGCCTGCAAGTGTTGTGGTGTTTCTGCCTACAAGTGTTGTGGTGTTTCTGCCTGCAAGCTTAATCATCTATTCATCACCCCAAGCATCTTCGGATCTGACCATCGACGCTGGTATATCCACCCCTTCTGTAAGGCCTTTCGTTTTTCGAATTAATTTGATTATAAGTCTGTTGAGGAAAGGTTTACCACAGGGATAGCAGGGACTGTTTGTTCGTTTGATTGTTTGTTTGTTTGTTTGTTTACATTCGCCACAGAATCAAGATATTTACAATTTAAGAATGCTACAGACGAATTTAAAATATGCAATTTACAAAACAATATATTGAATACGAATCAAGAAATACCCCTTATCATAAGGGCAGGGATAGCATTGAAAAGATCGAGTTGACCTTATTTCCATAATGGTCCCCTTAGAGGTGGTTGCAAAAAAGAAAAGAAAACTAATATGATATATCTTTATGTGCTTTTCAATAAAGGCCGAATCCTGAATGTGAGAGAGGACGTGGTTTTAGTAGAACACATATACGTCGTTTTCCTCTCTCTGAATATTTTGGAGAAATCTTCTTTGATTTTGTGCTTAAACCAGTTGATATTAGTTATGGATTTTAAATCAGAAGATAGGCTATTATATATTTAGGCCCCAGGTACGACAAGCATTTTTGGCCAGTGTTACTTTTGCAAACAGGAAGGCTCAATCAAAACTTAGACCTTCGTGTCACTCAACTTAGCTTTTGCAAGCAGTCTAACTTACGTGGCTCAGCTTGCAATTCTTCAGGCGCCTGAGCAGCAACTTGCGGCTCTGAAACAGGCGCAGTAACCACTGGCTCAGCAATGGGCTCCTTCTTAGGGGCTTCCTCTATCTTCTTTCGTTTCACCTTGGGGGTTCTTGTAGCAGGAAGTGGCTTCACCGCATTCTTTTCCAAAAGCAGGGAAATGTCACTTGATGATTTTACGACCAGGTCGATTGCTTCACTCAATGTTTTGACTTTATCAAGAGGTTTGGAATTGATCTGAAAGAATAATTAGTTGAGGGTGCAATGTATGGAATGTGTAATGAATGATGAGATGGTGATAGGCAACCAGAATGAGAGTACCCCCAAAAAGGTGAGATATATCGGCCTGGTGGAATCATTTGATAATGGTGCTGGCAAACTTTCTTTGCTATCTCCCCAAGAAATTGATGCCAAAGAAATGTACCTTCACCTTCAGAATTAATCAGCCTTTTCTTAAAGTGTTGAAACATGTTTGGCTGTCATCATTTTTGACAGTTCACATGTTGCTGTTTTCAAAATTTGCCTGTTATACTACAGTTTTAAAATCTACCAGCAAAAAATCGTTTGTTTACTGTTTTCGTGTGAACGGGAGGCCTATTTGTCACATTTTGAACCGGTTTTAAACGCATTTTTAGATTTAAAAAAGATATTGAACCACACCTCAATAACACGATCTCCAGGTGCAATCTGCCCACTTCCAAGGGCCGGGCCATTTGGGGCAAGTTCTCTGATATAGAAAAGCTGGCCCAATGCAAATCCATAACCTGAAAGAACAAGAACAGATTAATGAATAATAATAATATAATAATAATAATTATGATATATGACAATAAAACCATATTTATACAGGTAAAGTAAACTTGTTAAACAAATCAATTTGCATCAACAAATCAAGGATATATCAAGCTAGTTTTCTTAAAATATACCATCTTGAGATAATGCTTCATAACTTCAAAACAATGTAGCCAATTTCAATCAGGCAGATCTTAAAATATATTTGAACATGTCTGTTATCAAATGACATATTTGCTAATATCATTGTCTTGATGTCCAGCGAGCAGACGCCTTTCAAACATCAGAGGCCTTTCCTTGTAGAATAGGATTTGTCGTTTTGATGTGGTACTATGTCACAAACAAAGCAATATTGTATACCTCGTCCCCCTCGCTCCAATGTGACACGAACTTTGTTATCCTGAATAGAATCAACGGATTTTTCATGGTGCCCATTTGTCTCTGCTGACCCATTCACATTTGGCACTGGCTCTTTTGCTTCTTGTCTCACACTAGATCTTGGGGTACCTGAATCTTTGGGAGTGCTTGAACCTTTGGGACCACTGGATTCAATAAGTTGCGGTTGTATTGGCTTAACTGCAACTTCTTTGGGGCTTGGGGGCACCTCCATTCGTCTGATTACCTTTGAAGATGAAAATGATATTTCATGGACAACACAAACATATCAACATAAACAAATCAGTAAAAGTAGGCCTCCCATAGAATGATTAACGATTAATGATTAATTATTGATAATTAATGATATTTCTAAATGCGTTGACTTTTACAAAATGCACTGTTTTTCACGAGGCTCACATGACTACAAGGGAAGCCTTAGCTTGGTGAAAAGGAGAAATCCCTAAGTATTGAGCTTAGATCTATTGGAAAAAAAGATTATTTCTACACATAGCAAACCGTAATACTCAGCAGGTGGAAACATGCTTTATCTCTCTAATACCTGGTGCCCCAAGGAAAGAAATCCTGTTTGAAAAATCCCAGAGATTCTATTATAAGGCAAATCTTCACATTTCTTTTGTTGGTAAGTACGGTAGGGTAGATCAAAGAAGAAATTATTTTCCCAGGTGTAAGATAACTTGTACTTGGTTTTGAAATTAGCAATTTAGCTCTTTTTAGGGCTGCCTGGTTCTAAAGCATACTGCAAAAACAGTGGTGGACAATTCACCAAATTAGCAAATTTAGCTCTTTTTAGGGCTGCCTGGTTTTAAAGCAAACTGCAAAAACAGTGGTGGACACTTCACAAAATTAGCAAATCTAGCTCTTTTGGGGGCTGCCTGGTTCTAAAGCATACTGCAAAAACAGTGGTGGACAATTCACAAAATATTGGGTGGCCAAGCTATTGTTTCATTTAAAAAGCATTCTTCATTTCTACATTGGGGGCGATCGCACCCACTCACCCCAACCCCAAGTGTCTGCCACTGTGAAAGAAGCAATGATGAGTACCTGAGTAATTTCCTTTTGTCTATTAAGCCTCTAGATTGGTCATGAATGTCAGAATGAAGGGCAAACTATGATTGTAGGTTTGAAGGATAATGACAAATTTCGATGTAATGGCAATTAGGCAAGATTAACAATGCTGCTAAAGAGTATAGCTCCAAATGAGGTTTTTCAACATATCATTTCATACACCTATAAGCAAACATTCATTGGAAACAAACGTTCTCTATCACCTTCAAACATATTTGGATCATTGACAAAAGAGGTGAAAAAGGAGAATTTTATGATCAGTTACATCATTTGGCAATTTTTCAAACAGGAGTTTTTTGCGAACATCCGCTACAGAAAATGCAGTATATGCAGTTTAAGAAAGCAGAAAAATGTTACATACCATTCTTGCTTGCATGCCCGCATCTCTTAATGCCTGCACAGCATCATTATGACTTGCTCTGTTCATGTTGTTGTTGTTGNTGACGCTCAAGTGATGGGGCCCTACCGGGTATCGAGCCCTGTCCACTTGACTGTTCTGGCTGCAAAGTCAGAGGATTACACCACTGCACAACAACACCTTCAAGGTAAGATATCATATGTTGAGAAATCTTAAAGTATGAAACTGAACTGAACTGTATTTTAACTGAAACAAAAGCATCACCCTCCCCCAATATTTGCCCAAGCAAGTGTCCACCACTGGGAAGGCAAACATTTGTTGAATTATTCATACTTACTTCAAAAGGTTATCAGAGGGGCTTCCTGGCACAATATCAGAAACAATTATTGCCGTTGATCCTGTCTTGAAATGCGGGTTATCATTGCCTCCTGAGATTGCAATGCCAAAACCTTGGTTTGGTTGTGTCTAAAATCAGGATTTAAACAACTGTCAGCAAATATAGTATGGTAGAAAAGTGAATTGAATGGAAGAAAAATTGAATTGAAAGGAAGGAACTGAATGAAAGGAAATTGAGCCTGTTTACAAAAAGAAATGTGAATGTCTTTTGCCCCCCACCCGATGGCAATATCATCCTTGCCGTGTTTGCAAGTCTCATAAGTGTACCCAGCCCCCATTCACAAAATCAACCAAACGATCAATCAATCAACCATGCTCATTTATGTATCAATGCCCCATCATAAAATTTTCTTTTTCAGTCTCTCTTTGTCAATGATCAAAATACAGTACATCTAAATGATAAAATGGGGAAAAGATTCAAAAAGCAGTTTTCTTTTTCATACGCATTTTCACATTAGCCTTGTCTATTCCTCCTTCATAGCTTTCTCACAGCTACTCACTTCCTTGCAGCATCAACTTCTATTAGGCATTCCATAGTTCTCTATCTTTCAATTGTGTTATCTCTTCTGCTTAACTGTGTGTGTTCTGTTTCTCATCACTACTGATGTTAAAGGGGCTCAGTCGTCAAACAGTAAACAAATCTGTAAACTCGCACGTGTCAGGGATTATCCATTGTTCATCCATTGTTCTCTGCAGTTTGCTTGGTGGCTTCACCCAAGCCACAAAAAAGTGACTGTTAAAAATCCACTTACAGTATATCCGAGCAATCGTAGAAGATACATTATTGTACATTGAATCGTACAATGATTGATGCACAAACAGCAACTTTCATTTTGAAAAAAATACGAAAATCCTATGTGATATCACCTTTCAAAAAACTGCAAAAGTCATCGTTTTGCTTACATTTTGATGACGGAGCCCCTTTAAGGGAGATGCTGATGTGTTTAAGTGAAATTAAATCCTGGCATTTTAAGTTCAATTAATACAGAAATTTCTTTTTATTTGCTGAAACTATTGCCGCAAGCAAGTCTCAAGATATATTTCATGGGGGTCTTACCTTTTCAATAATCACAGTCTTTGTTTCCCACGTTGAGTCATCCTGAAACAGAAAAAATATTGATATAATTTCGATCAGTAGAATTTCACAGTAATCGTACAGCCGTTTCATTCAGTTTTATTAGAAAAAGTTTATAAGAAATGGTAGGCGATTTCTGGAACTTAAGAAACTATACAACCTGAAAAGGAGATAAGAAACAAAATGTTTTGACACCGTACCTTAATAGCATCTGTTNTTTATTTGCTGAAACCATTGCCGCAAGCAAGGCTCAAGATATATTTCATGGGGGTCTTACCTTTTCAATAATCACAGTCTTTGTTTCCCACGTTGAGTCATCCTGAAACAGAAAAAATATTGATATAATTTCGATCAGTAGAATTTCACAGTAATCGTACAGCCGTTTCATTCAGTTTTATTAGAAAAAGTTTATAAGAAATGGTAGGCGATTTCTGGAACTTAAGAAACTATACAACCTGAAAAGGAGATAAGAAACAAAATGTTTTGACACCGTACCTTAATAGCATCTGTTTTAACATTGTTCTAAGTGAAAATTACGTTATCATATACTTGTTTGAGATCTCACTAAGTAGTTATTTGGAAGCCCTTTTAACAAAAATAGATTAACTCTACATTTGAGGTATAAGAAAGCATTAACCCAAAGCTTGCAAGGTTTCTACGGTGGCTTCAGGTTAATATTCTTGGTGTTACCCAAAGGAAACAGTTATTAACTAAGGTTTATTACTCTAAAGCAGGGCAATAACATTTAGTTTTTAAAAGACTGGAAAAA
Organism: Aurelia aurita complex sp. Pacific; assembly: GCA_004194395.1. Taxonomy (NCBI): domain Eukaryota; kingdom Metazoa; phylum Cnidaria; class Scyphozoa; order Semaeostomeae; family Ulmaridae; genus Aurelia; species Aurelia aurita complex sp. Pacific. The sequence continues at coordinate 55,172 of REGL01001439.1, forward strand.
TAGAAATATGATTAAAGTTTTTTCTTGCATGAAGCCATTAAAGAATAATTGTCACTCATGTTCCTTTGGAGGCAACCTGCAATTCCAAACAGTCTTAAAATTAAATTAACGCCAAGCAGAAAATAAGGAACCAAGATGTGGCAGTTGAATTGATAAAAGTTTGACTTTGGTTGACTTTTCTAACCGTTGAACTGCCGCAGTGTTGATCCTTATTGCTTGCTTAGGCCAATTGAGGAGAATTGTTTGGCAGGAATACTGTACCTGTGCACAAGGTGTGTACTGTAATTAGTCTAGAAATCAGGTCTGTAGATGTTCATTTGATTTCTATATGCAACATATTTTAAAATGGCATTGAATAGTATCTGACAGATTCAATCAAACCGTCTTGTTTAATAAATAAATAATAAGAATGATAATCAGTATTGATACCTAATCATTTAGTAGGATTATTACAAATGTGAAAACATGATCAATTATTAATAAGCATCTATTCAATATCTTTAATCTTATTCTGTCTTAAAACAGCTTCATGATCTTTGCTCTTTGCCTGTCTTCATTCATTCTCTATTTTAAAGAGCTCTGCAGGGCATTACATATATATTTTGGCCATATTAGACTTATGACCTTATTCTTTGTATTCGTTCAACATCTTTAATCTGATTTTTTAATTTTCTCTCATATAAGTATGAGCGATAACTATCCGATTCAATGAGAGATGCTGAGACTTATATGAGTAATGAGTCTAATATGCAATAAGGAAGGGTATCAATTTCACAATTTTGGTATGAGGTAAAAATACCGATACATTTCCATGATTGTTGTGGTATGAAGAACAAATAAATCTGCCCTTTTCAAGAAATTGGTATAAAGTAAGGCATACACGTATTTTTTTCTTGTGAGAAACTGCTTATAAGAAACTCAACTCTCAGATCGCCAAAAAATTAAGAAACTCCAGTACTGGGAAAATATAAGCTAAGAAACTATTTATTTTGATAAAGGAAATTCTCAACATGTTTTTACTTTACTTTCATTTGTTTCCTGTATCATATTACTCGCAAGGTGCTTGAGTAATGTCTAAACATTGGAAAGGCTTAAAAAACCTTGTTTTGAAATGTTCACGAGGGCACATGTCATGAACATGAAGATTGTTATGGAATCTCTAAGAAACTCATAAGAAACTCTGAGTACTCAAAATCTGATAATTTTAAGAAACTTCCAGTACTGGCCCAAATTCTTAGTTTCTTATAAAAAAAATATGTGTACTCTTTTCAAAAAATTGGTATGAACAACAGGATATGTTCTTTAAGCTTGAAAGGAAGGAGAAGACCGTGGCCAAGATCTGATTAAGTTTCCCCCTCCCCTCCTGCCACCCTTGGTAGGGAACAGGCAATTTGGGAATCAGCATTCAAAAGTGCTCCAACCGAGTGCAATTGAGATAGAACCGCTCACCAAGTCAGGACAACCTCCATACCATGGACCGTGATGGACCATGCCCTTACTTTGGCTACTAANCATACACGTATTTTTTCTTATGAGAAACTGCTTATAAGAAACTCAACTCTCAGATCGCCAAAAAGATAAGAAACTCCAGTACTGGCAAAATATAAGCTAAGAAACTATTTATTTTGATAAAGGAAATTCTCGACACGTTTTTACTTTACTTTCATTTGTTTCCTGTATCATATTACTCGCAAGGTACTTGAGTAATGTCTAAACATTGGAAAGGCTTAAACATTGCTTTGAAATGTTCACGAGGGCACATGTAATGAACATGAAGATTGTTATGGAATCTCTAAGAAACTCATAGGAAACTCTGAGTACTCAAAATCTGATAATTTTAAGAAACTTCCAGTACTGGCCCAAATTCTTAGTTTCTTATAAAAAAAATATGTGTACTCTTTTCAAAAAATTGGTATGAACAACAGGATATGTTCTTTAAGCTTGAAAGGAAGGAGAAGACCGTGGCCAAGATCTGATTAAGTTTCCCCCTCCCCTCCTGCCACCCTTGGTAGGGAACAGGCAATTTGGGAATCAGCATTCAAAAGTGCTCCAACCGAGTGCAATTGAGATAGAACCGCTCACCAAGTCAGGACAACCTCCATACCATGGACCGTGATGGACCATGCCCTTACTTTGGCTACTAATGTGACCAACGCCTTGTTTATAGAATGAACTGACATTAAACGAATCTGTTTGTGAGGGCATACCTTCTGATAAGTTCAAAGTGGTCAAGCCCTTTTCAGAAAATGTGCAAACAAAACACTTTTAATCAAATTTACCAATTTTTCAGCACAGATAAGGAATGTGAAAAAATTGCACAAATAGTTTAGTCTCTTTACTTTAAACTGGAATCTTATGAAATTATGAATTTGGATCATTCACGTCCATCTTGTACTCTTGGTGCTGTGATGATTGAAAAGTGGGAACTTTGTTCAGTCTCATGCAATATACTGTGGTCTTGTATATAAACATTATATACTGCATCATGTTACAATTGATATGGAGAAGATTACATTCAGTTGACACATTGCAATACAAGGAAACCTTAATAACCACTAGGAATTAAGAAATCCGCATGTTGAGAAATATTCCTTGAAATCTGGCATGGATAAAGCTCAGTCCATCAATAGCCAGACAGAGTAGATATATTGTGGGTCAGAGACAAAGGAACAGCGAGATCTCTTGACACTAAGATCACAGTAAGACATTTCAAACTTACAAATCATTTTGCAAATTTGAAATGTTTTTTTTTATCTATTCAATCAAAATTTTACAATACAAGTTACTTTTTAACACTACTTACAAAACTACTTTACGATACTAAAATACTGAAGAGCAAAAATGGGCTGTGGAATATAAAGAATGCAGCTGACAATAAAACTGAGATTTTGATAATCTTTCCTCCGTCAAAGGCTGACTTAGATGTGAAAATTTTGTTTGGTCATCTTTTAGACCTAAGAATTAGCAAAATGCTGGCAAGGGGTTTGTATGGGAATAAGAATCCATGTTGAATTCTGCTCAGGATTTACATGGCATTGACATTTACATTCTATTTCTGAAACAGACAATTCTATTGAATATCTACTGTACTTCAATGGCAAGACAAAGCATGGACTAGAATTTATTTTCTCCACATTTTTTTTATGATATCAGCAAATATGAGAACTGCATGACATCAAATGAACGTAACTGAATTGAATTGAATGGTTCTCATAAAAAGCAACTGAATAGTTTACTGTTGCCCATCTGTACCATAACAGTTTGAGATCAATTGGACAAACAAGGCANAAGAATTAGCAAAATGCTGGCAAGGGGTTTGTATGGGAATAAGAATCCATGTTGAATTCTGCTCAGGATTTACATGGCATTGACATTTACATTCTATTTCTGAAACAGACAATTCTATTGAATATCTACTGTACTTCAATGGCAAGACAAAGCATGGACTAGAATTTATTTTCTCCACATTTTTTTTATGATATCAGCAAATATGAGAACTGCATGACATCAAATGAACGTAACTGAATTGAATTGAATGGTTCTCATAAAAAGCAACTGAATAGTTTACTGTTGCCCATCTGTACCATAACAGTTTGAGATCAATTGGACAAACAAGGCAAAAACTATGGACGCTTGAAGCTCTTTTTTGGTTGACCACTCTCCAAATATGCAAATATGGTATTACAGTGGTCACATGATCAGAGTTAGAACAATGATGATGATGTTAAAAATTTAATTGCCCATTACATTTTACTAAAAGTCGCAAAGACTGGTTATACAGTATCTCTTGTTGTTTTAGTGTAATGTAGCAAAGTTTAGTAACATGGGGGTGATAAAAATGCCCCCCGTATAAATAGGGTTAAAAATAAACAAGTACATTTCATATGAATATCGTGCTTATTTCAATTTGCATCACAAGTGCTTGTATTTTACTTTATTAACTTGTTTATTTTTGTACCCTTGCACTAGATGCAACAAGAAGACTATTTGAGGGTTAAAACTAGTTTCCTGTAAAATATATTTACCTTCCTATTACTCAGATAGAAAATGCCAACTCTGTGATGCCTTTCAACAAGGGCACTTAACAATCTTACTTGTGCAATAAAATTCCTGGAAGATCTGCAAAAGTCTCCCCTTTCAAACTGAACAAGTAATTTACAGCAGAATTAGCAGAATCCTAGGGGGAACATGATCAAAAGATTTTTCAACTGGTCATAAAATATCTCCCTGCTGAATCAAAACAGTCAAAGCAGATCAACAGCTGGGAAACCTATTACCATGCGCGAGAATCTCTTTGTCTCTTTGCTAATTCTTGTTTGGATTGTGGCCGGATTATCCGCCCACATCCTTTCCACAAAACCAAACATGCTTTCTGCGCATNAACAAAGGAACAGCCAGATCTCTTGACATTAAGATCACACTAAGACATTTCAAACTTACAAATCATTTTGCAAATTTGAAATGTTTTTTTATCTATTCAATCAAATTTTACAATACAAGTTACTTTTTAACACTACTTACAAAACTACTTTACGATACTAACATGATACACTGGAGAGCAAAAATGGGCTGTGGAATATAAAGAATGCGGCTGACAATACAGCTGAGATTTTAATAATCTATCCTCCATCAAAGGCTAACTTATATGTGAAAATTTTGTTTGGTCATCTTTTAGACCCAAAAATTAGCAAAATGCTGGCAAGGGGTTTGTATGGGAATGAAAATCCATGTTTAATTCTGCTCAGGATTTACATGGCATTGAAATTTACATTCTACAGTATTTCTGAAACAGAAAATTGTATTGAATATCTACTGTACTTCAATGGCAAGACAAAGCATGGACTAGAATTTATTTTCTTCACAGTTTTTTTTTATGATATCAGCAAATATGAGAACTGCATGACATCAAATGAAAGTAATTGAATTGAATGGTACTTATAAAAAGAAACTGAATGGTGTCTTGTTGCCCATCTTTACCAGAACTGTTTGAGATCAATTGGACAAACAAGGCAAAAACTATAGACGCTTGAAGCTCCTTTTTTGGTTGACCACTCTCCAAATATGGTATTACTGTGGTCACATGATCAGAGTTAGAACAATGATGATGTTAAAAATGTAATTGCCCATTACATTTTACTAAAATTCGCAAAGACTGGTTATACAGTATCTCTTGTTGTTTTAGTGTAATGTAGCACAGTTTAGTAACAGGGGGTGATAAAAATGCCCCCCGTATAAATAGGGTTAAAAATAAACAAGTACATATCATATGGATATCGTGCTTATTTCAATTTGCATCACAAGTGCTTATATTTTACTTTATTAACTTGTTTATTTTTTTACCCTTGCACTAGATGCAACAAGAAAACTATCTGAGGGTTAAGACTAGTTTCCTGTAAAATATATTTACCTTCCTATTACTCAGAAAGAAAATGCCAACTCTGTGATGCCTTTCAACAAGGGCACTTAACAATCTTACTTGTGCAATAAAATTCCTGGGAGATCTGCAAAAGTCTCCCCTTTCAAACTGAACAAGTAATGTACAGCAGAATTAGCAGAATCCTAGGGGGAGCATGATCAAAAGATTTTTCAACTGGTCATAAAATATCTCCCTGCTGAATCAAAACAGTAAAACCCTGTAACAGTACAATAAATCTGAAGGGGTCCCACTTTCTCAACTGGTCATAAAATATCCCCATACCGATTCAAAACAGTAGCCCCCTGACAACTGCTCATCATTTGTTGAATAACAATACAACAAACAGAATCCCAGGGGGTTGTATAATCTTTCAATTGTGAATTGATGATTCCAGAATGTCAATGTTTACAATTGAATTGAAGAAAGAGCTTAGGTAGACAATGACCATCTTCTGCCACCTACTGCTCTATTTATTGAGACAGGCTGGGAATAACATTTTGATTTCAAAACAAAGAATTTGATATCCATCAAGGGAGTGCCTTTGATCAACTTTTAATGGTTTTCTTTTATTCATAATTCCCATCAGAAGAAATTCCTAAGGAAAGATATTTTTGGTTATCAGAGTTCATTTCTCTAGCCACTGAAATAATTGAAGTTTGCCTAATTCATTTCTTGTTGATTGTCTTATTCAACCAATCAGTGCCAGGAGAGTGAGCCTTTGACAATTTTCTCCCTAACTACAGGTTAATTTTGTTGTTATTCTTTTACAAAATGTTAACAGTTTTCTTTCAACAGATCACCAGTGCTGTCTAAATGTTGCATAAAATTGTGGGTTTATTAGGATGTGTCCGCTATGAGACTATTTTCAAATTCTGTACTGCAAATAATTTGTTTAAAGAGAAATGACGGAGATTTAAGGCAATTCAAGTGAGGGGCCTGGGCAATCTAAATATAGCCTTTGTATTCCATTGCATTTGATGATCTCCAAAGACATGGAGAAATGAATGCGCTCCACCATCTTTGGTTCTATTTTTAAGCTAGGTGCCACATATCCCTCATTGCCTTTAACTCATTCACCCCCCATAAGCGACATTTGTCATCATTGTTGCCTGGTTTTATTTTCCCGTAAGCGACATTTGTCGTCAACAGCACAAGGCGTTGTTTCCCCATTGACGACATTTGTTCATGGGGGTTTCAAATACCTCGTGGGGGTGAATGAGTTAACCTTATCATACCTGGGATTTTTGAGTTTGAACCACTCAATGCCTGAGAGGGTGCGGATTCCACCNTCTTTTGCAAAAATCTACTCTCCAGATGTTTGGGCATTAAAGTTTGGACGCCGGCTAAAATATCTCCTGGATTGGCGGAGTTATGGCCACACACAAATCGATAAGACACTTTGAACCCATAAAATGCCAAAATGAAAAACCGTCCGAGCCAATGAGATCAGAACGATTGTTATTCAGCTGTTTTCATTAACACCATAAAGCGCTATGCTTATCACCCGCTTCTTTTGACACATTGTTCTTGATATTTCCAAACGAAGCCATCACACCTGGCAGAGGACCTCTTGGGAATTTCTATCGAGTCAGGTTGGTCTCTGCTGGGTTCAGATGGGTTCAGCTGGGTTCAGGTGGGTTCAGCTGGGTTCAGGTGGGTTCAGATGGATTCAGCTGGATTCAGGTGGGTTTAACTTATATAAATTACGTGTTTTATTCAGCCAATCAGTGCCAGGACAGTGTGCCTTTGACAGTTTTCTCCCTGACTACAGGTTCATTTTGTTGTTAATCTTTTACAAAATGTTAACAGTTTTCTTTCAACAGATCACCAGTGCTGCCTAAATGTTGCATAAAATTGTGGGTTTATTAGGATGTGTCCGCTATAGGCTATTTTCAAATTCTGTACTGCAAATAATTTGTTTAAAGAGAAATGATGGAGATTTAAGTCAATTCAAGTTAGGGGCCTGGGCAATCTAAATATAGCCTTTGTATTCCATTGCAGTTGATGATCTCCAGAGACATGGACAAATGAATGCGCTCCATTATCTTTGGTTCTATTTTCAAGCTAGGTGCCACATATCCTTCATTGCCTTTAACCTTATCATACCTGGTAGTTTTGAGTTTGAACCACTCAATGCCTGGGAGGGAGCGGATTCCACCCCCCCCCCTGTTTATCTCTGTTGTCATACAAGATATGGCAACCAAATTTGGAAAAAAGGTAGTTCATTACATAAACAGTGAACATTTGAAATCATAATTCAATGAACGATATTGTCACGGTTGCTAGAGCATGATGATCAATCTGATCTCATATATGACTTCATAAAAAAGAAAGCTTGCTATAAGGTCATGAAACTTGACTTTTGATAAAGAAATGAAAGACATGGATCAAAACATACATAAATTCATTGTTTACACTTAATTGGACCAATCAAACATGACTAAGAGAGAAACAAAGTATGTGTTTAACAGAGTGTGGTATGCCAAATTTGTGATCATGGAGATAAGGTTACAAATAGAATGTTCAAATTGTCACAATTTTATTGCTCTATCATACAAATATAAACTTACAAAATATCTTTTTGTGAACCAAACTGTAAACAAGTTTCATGGCTTAGTTTGTTTGTAATTCACATTAAAGATTATTATACCTACATACATATCAGGGGCCTGCTGCATACATGGAAAAAGGTGCAAACAAAAATATGCTAGGTGTCTGTGACCCACAGACCCAATCTAAACAATAGAAATAACAATAGAAGGCGAAGTTGCATTTTCAAGCGCTGGGATTGCAGNGCCAAATTGGTGATCATTGAGATAAGGTTACAAATAGAATGTTCAAATTGTCACAATTTTATTGCTCTATCATACAAAGATAAACTTACAAAATATTGTTTGTGAACCAAACTGTAAACAAGTTTCATGGCTTAGTTTGTAATTCACCTTTAAAGATTATTATACCTACATACATATCAGGGGCCTACTGCATACATGGAAAAAGGTGCAAACAAAAATATGCTAGGTGTCTGTGACCCACAGACCCTCTAAACAACGGAAATAACAATAGAAGGTGAAGTTGCATTTTCAAGCGCTGGGATTGCAGAAATAGAGCAGACCTAATCGAGTCTGCGACCCCTTGTCATGACGCTCTTAAGTGGTGGGGCTCTACCGGGTATTGAACCAACTCCGCCTGACTGTTCTGGCTGCATAATCAGAGGATTACACCACTGCGGACAACACCTTCAATAATAAAAGAATTGGCGTATATCTGTGGCGGACCAGGCACCCAGATTCCACAAAGGGCCCAAACCACCAAACCATGTTTAGCAGCAATTTGAATACAGTACAAACAGCCTTTTCATTTCTTTTTGTAAAGGATATCTTCTTCAAACAAAAGGAAATAACCAAACTGAATCCAATATTAAAATAGGATTTTAATATTAGATTTTGTTGGACAACTTTCTTTCCTTCCTCCTTTAAATATGACAGAAAGTACACTTAATATTTTAGGTGGTTAATAATATTAGAGTAACCATAAGCTTGGGAAATCGCCTTGGTCGCCTTCAGGAACTAAAACGATTTTCTTGCGGGTTTTGAAAACATGCAAGGACTTCCCATTGTTGCCGCTTGGCGACAAATGTTGACCGCTGAAAAGCTTCCCACAAAAATCACACCGGTTTTGGACAAAATATCCCTTATAGACCTATTAAATTAGCAATTAACATTCTCAGATATCTGAATAACTTTTTAAGCTAACAGTCAGTGCAATTGAGCAGAAATGGACGAATTTAACGCAATTCAAATCTGAATATTTCATTGTAGGCCCACGCATCCAACTCCATTGAAAATATTAGGCCTTGATTTAGGCCTATACTACCCTAACTTCCCTCCCGCAAACAACTTGATTGCTTTCTGCAAAATGAAACCTTGCAAGCAACAAAACCCTTAGTTATTCGATAACCAAATGTTTCTTCTAGAAATATGAGCTTGTTTAGCTCATTTGAGCGTTTAAGAAGTCATTTTAGAGTGAATTACTGGAGAAAAGTTAATCAACAAGACATCATACCATACTGTTTGCTGTAGGTTGACGTAGCGTAGGCCCTCCAACAACTTGACTTTATCTTGCAAATCAATGCAAATCAATGGCCTTTAGTTTCAAATAAATTCGTTCAGGTCTTCTTCAATGTTTCTTCTATCTTTGCATCAAAATCCTTTCGCTTTCTGGTGTTTATTTGAGGTCGCAAAATGAGTTTATTTTCGCGAGAAATATTTGAGTGACTCATTCAGAAGCCATTGTATTCTCAAGGTGAGTCGTTGGGAATGTGTGATCAATAAATGTCATTCTCCTAGCGTAGAAAATGGGAGGGGCACAAAATGCTACCCTCACTTTCTCTAAATATCCTGTAGTAGAAACTGGGAAGAGCACAGAAATGCTACCCTTTCTCTCTCTCTAAAATCAATATCCTTGGGTAGGAATTGGATGGGGTCCAAAAATGGGACCCTTTCTCTTTTTAAATATTCTATTATAGAAAATAGTCAATATTGTAAGTCCCAGGGGCTTGTTCCATTCGGAGACTCCTAAAAGGGATTATTCACAAAGCACAAAGGATGGAAAAAGTGTCAAGAGTTTTCTGGTTTATTTACCCCCGAATTTTGGGGATGAAACACGTTTCATGAGTCACACAGTTTCTCCTGTTCCACACACTTTTATTTCAAACCAACCTTATCGAGATTAACATGCATATTTGTTTAGCTAAATAAGTGGAAAATCTTTGGTATTGCATTCTGGGATTTTGATAAAAGTCGGGGCTTGATAGAGAGAAGGCCCATTTAAAATTTTTTACTCAGAGGAAAGCCAGGAAAGGGTGTTATTAGTTTAATAAAGACTGAGGCTAAAAGGAGATTTGACAGAAAGAAGAACCATGTTGCTAAAATGTAGGACTGAATTTCACTTCAAGGTTTCAATGTCTGCTACCTTTCTGCAGGAATTTCCATCACAATCTCTTGATTTTCTATGTTCATTTTCAAATGGGAGAATAAAGAGAGATCATTTTCATAAGAAACTTGAAGCTAAGCTAAGAAGCTAAGCTAAGAAGCTGTGTCGATTTGTGTTTTCCGCTTGGGCAAAATTTAATTTTCAGAGTGTGCCTGCAAAGGACCCTGGGGGATAATAGCTTGTTACATGATGAACTAAAATCATTTCAGATCTGCTTGATTGATGTTTACTTTGGCGTAACCATCGATCTGTTTGCCAAACAAAAATGTAACTTCGTTCCTTAGGACCATGACATTTCATTTCGAATGTTTTGAAATGGTAGACAGCGATTCAGCGATATGAACACAATAGGAGGGCTGGGAACTAGTTATGACGTCTCCTGACAGGATTTGTAAAGGGCTAGGGCATGCAATTTAAACTCAACCCACTTTTCAGC
>REGL01001440.1:23224-38215 GCA_004194395.1 Aurelia aurita complex sp. Pacific
TTAGCGGGAACTGGAACATTCGTATTAGAGCTAGAAAATTCTAGGGATACTTAATTTAGAAACTTATTCATTGCTGACTGTAGATGATATCAACGCTTAGTAATCATGACACATAATTCTAGAACAGTAAAAAACGTATATATAACGAAATTGTAACCCAGTTATCAGTTGAAAATTGTGAGTAGAATAACAAGTTGAGAGTCGAGAGTATCTACGTCGAATCACAATCGAGAGCTGTATTAGATACACTGTGTGAGTTTGTGTTCATTACCTACAACGAGAGTTATTGTCGCGGAGAACCAGACCAAATTCCCGACAACTCGTAGGAAAGTCGTAAGAAACTCTGAGTACTAAATATTTGATAATTCAAAGTAAAATTCAGTAGTGGCTCATATTCCTAGTTTCTTTATAGAAGAGTGTGTGCAAAACAAGCACATCCAAGGCGTGCAAAGGCTGCTGGTCAGTCACGGGTCTTCAACTTTTACGAATGTGTCTATGTGTAGGCTTACAGTGACTTTACCCCCTGATAATCAAATGGTTATAAGTATGATTGGCAGATCTATTTCTGTAAACAAAAACCATGCGAATGATGGCGGGTTCTTGTCCTTCCTCGCAGATGGCCTACTTTTAGCCGCAATGGCCGACAAAGTTTCAGCAACTGTGTGATATTATTGAAGTTTAAAATAAATATTTTTGTAATTGGAGAAGAATTCAGCTTTCTGCAGAGTCGGAAGATTTGTTCATGCTGCGTGTGGCTTTTGCGGAACATTATGCTTAAATTCCTAATTAACTTCTTTTTATCAACGACACTAACTGTACTACTCATTACTTATTAACTTATTACTTATGTTTATTTTGATTCGATTGAGTGCACTCCGAGGTGTGATATCGGTTCTTCTGAAAAGCAAATCGCTTTGTCTTATCAGAAACCCATATCTTTTGTTTTACAGACTTCAACCTTGCTAATATCTGGCAGCCCGTATTTATCACCTGGGTAATCAACCACACTTTTCGGCAGTTTGTACTTTCAGAAGTGTGAAATCGATTCTTCTAAAAGGCAAATTGCTTTGTCTTCTTATAAAATTAAATCGTTTGTTGTCACCCTTGCTAATCTGGCAGTCAACGAAATCTATTAATATATTATATTTCACGCCTGGGCAACCAATCTTTTTCTAATCTAGCACTTTGTACACTCACAGGTGTGAATTTTATGTCTTTCGGAATCTATGGATTCTTGTACTATAGAAATGTATGGTCTGAAATCTATTCTCGAGACATCCGAATCGCTTTGTGGCGCAGTGGTGTAATCCTCTGACATTGCAGCCAGAACAGTCAGGTGGACCGGGTTCGATCCCAGGTAGAGCCCCATCACTTCAGCGTCATGACAAGACAAAGGGTCGCGGACTCGATTTAAAAAAACCGCAACTTCACCTTCACCTTCGCTTTGTCTTTATATACACGTATCTGTCTTATAAGAAACTAAGAATTTGNAACAGTCAGGTGGACCGGGTTCGATCCCAGGTAGAGCCCCATCACTTCAGCGTCATGACAAGACAAAGGGTCGCGGACTCGATTTAAAAAAACCGCAACTTCACCTTCACCTTCGCTTTGTCTTTATATACACGTATCTGTCTTATAAGAAACTAAGAATTTGGGCCAGCACTGAAAATTTCTTATAATTGTCAGATTTGAGATTTTGAGTACTCAAAGTTTCTTACGAGTTTCTTAGAGATTCCATAAAAATCTTTAAGTTCACTACATCTGTGCCCTCGTGAACACTTCAAAACAAGGTTTTTTAAGCCTATCCAATGTTTAGACATTACGAGTAATATGATACAGGAAACGAGTGAACATAGATTAAAAATATGTCAAGGAGTTGAGTTTCTTATGGGCAGTTTCTTGTAAAAAAAATACGTGTATCATCTGATCGCGCCTCTGATTTCAAAATTCGCCCTTTTCTTGCTCTTCAGAAAGTTTACTGGCAACGATTTTCATAGGCTCATATTGCTATTCCACTAAGAAGCATTACTTGCAGAAATCTCAAGGTTGGTCGTATCTGGCAATGTGATTCCAAAATATAAATGGCGGTTACGGGCGGACGGCGGTTACGGGCGGAACCCGCATAAATTACACAGAAAAGCTTAAATAGCCTAAGCAACCAATCGATGGAAGGAGGAGACAAAGCGGTTACCTGCAATTTGAGTATTCTAAGTCAATCTTTTTCAAAATCAATTGTTTTTTCGCTAAACAAAGATAGCTGCCTATCAATACAGGGGAGTAAATTTGTCTTTTTGTGGTAAAATACCATATCAGAATCGCACGATTGCCTGTGAAATAATAGGCTTGGGTTGGCTGCAATGAAATTTTTTGAATTTTTTGTTTTAACAGTTTGATTGCTCTGTGGGTAACTCAAATATCTTTTATGCAGGGACGCCGGACGGGGCACTTTTTTAGGGGGGCAAAACTGAAAATCTGAGGGCAAAACAATAGGAAAATAACATATTTAGGCCATTTTCGAGAGGGCAGGAGGGGCGGTTGCCCCCCCGCGCCCCCCCCTCCGGCGTTACTGCTTTTATGCTTGCAATACAGTGTTTTCTATACGGGATTTCAATTCTAGCAAATTGCGTAAACTTCAACAAACAATACTTTGCTACCTCTCGAAATCCTATGTTTTTTATTTATTCTAAACTGTTTCCTGTATCAAAATGTAGTTAGTTGGTTTGTTCGCACTTATTTCTTTAGATGTTGCCGGTTGCGTTTTGTTTAGTTTCTTTTTTTGCATATCCTGTAAGCATTTAGCCAATAGTTCTTGTAACTCCGGTGTTTACAGTGACAATTATTATTATTATTGTATCATATCATATCATAAACTCCTCGTAAAGTACTTGAGTAATGTCTAAACAGTGAAAAGGCTAAAAAAAACCTTGTTTTGAAATGTTCACCAGGGCACAGCACAGGTAGTGAACATGAAGATTGTTATGAAACCTCTAAGAAACCTTCCTCAAGAATGCTCAATTCTTGTCATACGCACAAGGCATGTACTGTAAATTTCTGGCATTTGATGTAAGTAGGGGGGATTGATAGAGAGGGGGGCTTATTCAAACTTTTGGCTAAGAAGGGAGGGGCTTATTAGAAAGCAGGGCTTAATAGGGGGTTGGGGACTACATAGAGCTTTTACGGTGAGGGCCCAATCAGATTCAAAAGGAGCTTTGACTGCAAATGATAAAGTGTTGAAACATAAAACTATACTGCTTTGCACACATATTATTAGCTGAATAAAATAATCTATCTCAGACAATTTTACTTAGGCAGGCAAGAATATAACCCAGCCGTAGTTCAAGTTTTACCCTCTTGATTAATTTATGTTAAAAGAAACACCTTTTCCCTTCCCAACCAACATCGGCACTGAATCCTGAATAGCTAGTCTAACTGGGCAAACCTAGCAAGAACAGGAGCCACAGACTTTTGTCATTCTTAGTTGGTTCTTACTACCCTTCACAAAACAAAAAGCCACAGAATAAAATCGCTCGGTCACAAACTTTTTCCTGATACTTGTTCAAGGGAGCTGGGGATAATGACAAGATTTGGAGGACTTACATAGACTTATGACTTTTTGTCCCTTGTTTCCCTACGTTCTTTGATTTGCTGATATCACTTGCTCAATAGGGACTCATACCATTACTCGTATAAAGTGGGCCCCCTGTTTCAAAATGGCCTAAACTAGCGGAAGTTCTCGTACACTCAACAAAATCGTTTCAATGTCTGGTTTAAAGAGTGTGAACATTGAAAAGCAAACTTTTAGTGCGAAGAATAATGTTTTCCCAACCTACTAATTGCAAAATACATACTTTTCAAGCAGTAAGCTTCCTCTGTAGAAATAAAATAGATCCATCACAGCTACGAGAACTCTAGGCCATATCAACCGTTTTTTGTACGCAACAACAAATGTCTAAATAGCACACCTCCTTATTGGTTGAAAACTAAATTCTAGCAATTTGATTGGTATATATGGAACCACTCTATTTGGGCCTAAAAAAGGGGGTCCACTTTGTAAGAGTTATGGTATGAGTCCCTATTGAGCAAGTGATATCAGCAAATCAAAGAATGCAGGGAAACAGGGACGAAAAGTCATAATTCTATGATTTACATTGACCACAAACCAACAACACTACATCAGTCTAAGTCTTTGCTATTGTTCTACATTCAGTGCCCTTAGTGCCCCTCCCTTGTTCTGCAATGTTTATTTCTATTAATGGTTATGGTGTTTATGCCTTTAAGGTAAGGTTAGTTTCAATTTTCTCTATTACCCTCTTTCCACCACTCTATATACAAAGTTTACTTCCATGACTAGAAAATGTGTATTAGTCTCCTTTGGCTGATCTTCAGTATTGATAAGTCTGTTCTTTCTTTGACAAGGAACATCTTCTTTTTGATCCCTTTAAACTGTTTCAGTGATCCATCGCAAATGTAGCAAGACAGTAAATCCTTTCCTACATAAGTTTCTGCAAAAAAGAATCTTTTAAACCCTGAGTATTTCAAGATGATTGCCATAACAAATAGCAATCCAGTCTGGCTGATTTGAAGCCCATTGAATCTGGTTAATTTCTCCTTCTGCGGTGTATGCCAAAATTGGGTCTTCAATGGCACTTGGCATTTGTTGGATGTCCCAAATCAGAGCTTGCTGGTCATCTCCCGCAGTGCAGATATGGCATGAAGAATGCGGTGCCCAAGCAATGCCATTTATTGATGCTCTGTGATTACTCAGTCTTGCTACTGGGGTACAAGGAACTCTCATGTCTAGAATGATAACTTCAAAACTGTCCAATCCAAATGTGGCCAAATAATTTGGATCTTGTTTGTTCCATGATAATCGAAGAAGTGAGGTGTGTTGTGGATCTTCATAAATAATTGTAGAATGTTCTAAATGTCTAAGATCAAACATTCTGACAGATCCATCAGCTCCAACCGACGCAAAAAGATCTCGGCCACCACACGCACGACTGAATGCAATATCATACACTTCTTTATCATGAGCAATCAGTTGTGTCTTTACATGACCCTGAACTCTACCAATGGGTTGCCCAGTCTCTAATCCCCAAATGGTACATGTTGTATCAATGCTTGATGTTCCAAGAATATTTGGATCAATTTCATTCCAATCAAATGATGTCAGAGGGGCGCAATAATCAGAATTTTTGTTATTGTTCAGCAATGATTCAAGTCTGACTTCCTCTGATCCAACTCTCCATACTCGCAAGTAATCTCCTGACGTTGCAACAAGATCTGGGTACACTCCTTTGCTGTCCGGAATCCAAATTATTTTTGTTGTGGGGTATGGATGATCAAATGTTGCTCTTGTTGTGAATTCTGCACTGTCTTCATCAAGTTGCACTATTTGTACTTTGTTGCTGTATTCTTCAACAAAACTTCCCAATGCCAATCTAAACCGTTTGTCTGGTCTGACACTCCAGTTCATTCCATAAAGACTCCATGGTGCATCATATTTGTAAATTTCTTTTCTTTTTCCAGCACCATAAATTGATATTTGGCCAGGAACAGCTGCTTGCGGAAGAGCCATTCTTCAAATTCTCATAATAAATGAACTTAACTGTCTATCTTCCAATGATTGTATGAGATGAATTCTGAAACTATGACCAGTTTCAAATGTGTATCAATCGTCTGAGATGATGGGCCTAAATTTAAAATACTCAGCTTGGCAGCTCCATCATTTGAGCAACACTTTCGCGATCTAAAACTAGAAATACAATTTGAAAAATAGGATGTATTGTTGCTTTGTTACCTTGAGTAATTGCTACGCTCCTTTGGCTGACTCTCGGCGACTCTTTGGCTTTGATAAATTGATTTTAAAGCGAGACTTTCCTTCTGCAGAAAAACATTTGCCGCCATCGATGTTTAGAAGAACACAACCTCATCTTCGTTACCAGACTCCCAGCAACAAGGGCTATCTCGTACCCAGGCTTCAAGGCCCTTTGTTTACAAAATATCACAGGGTATAGGACACACCTCTGTTTTCGATGCAGAAATTGATATGCAACCAATCCTGCCCAGAAAATTTTCTACAATTGATAAAGATCAATATTAATTTGGACTTTCACCAAAAACTTGAAATTCGAGCGCTTTGAAAGTGATAAAAGCATTTGAAATTGACAAAATTGCAGAGCCTTACCAACTTCTGTGTAGGAGCAAATTTCTTCGAAACGAAGCTTGCTTGAAACCGCACATGCTTCTGTAATGGCGGCCAGCAAGCTCCACAGCTTCAAGTTTGGGCAGCATCTTATTCACGAGGGCGTTGTTTTCTTCAAATCAACGTTGTCATATGCTTTCGTAAACATTAAACCTGTTGTACCTGGCCGTATCCTTTCATCATTCTAAGTTTTAGGTAATAGGAACGGTTGGAATACATTGTTTTTCAGGAAAATGTTGCCTTTTCTTTAGAGTAGGCCTAACCAAAAATCTGCGATATGTGGACTTGCTTGAGAAAATTTCCTTTGATGAAAATGTATTCTTTCTTTTATTTGTCCTTGTTTGAAACAGGTTATGGATTAGATTTTTTATAGTTGTAATAAAGCTGGACTAGTGGTTTTAAAGAACCAAAGGATTTATGTTATCCAAAAATTATAATTCTGCAGGTCTTTATGCTGAACATTGCTTGAAGTGAGAATAGTACTCCTTGATCATATTTGCAGATGTTCTTGTTTCATCAATTAGAGAAGCAGCTAGATTTTGTGATCTAAGTCCAGAAGAAGTAGCAGATTTATTTGTTAGCACTCAAATGGTTTCAAATGTTGTTAAAAAAGAATTCAATGCATCTTCATTGTCAATTGCAATTCAGGTTTCTAATTTTTGCAATTTCTCTTTATTCGCAAATTTTACAGAGAGTCACAGCATGTAATTGTACAGCAGTGAAATTATTTATTCTTCCTAACATTATGATAGGGTAGACAATTATATCGATTGATATATCCTGACCTTGAGTACCTTTTGTTAAATGTTTTCTTGATGTTTACAGAGGAGAAATGTGGATCAGTCATCTGTCTTTCTATATCACCTCGGTACAACTATTTTCTTGAATTTGAATACGTTTAAATTTGTTTTTAGGATGGCCCAGAAGCAGGTCAGACAGTCCCTGTAAGTGTCTTCGTTTATTTTCAATCTTTAACTCAATGTGTTTCATTTTAAATCATTTAGTAGCCTGCGTGCAGACTTGACTATCCTAAAGTGAGTTGTTGTTGTAAAGTGAGATAGTTGAGTCTGCACACAGGCTATCATTTAGTTGATCAAAGAATTAACTATTAATTACCTGGAAATTAAAAAATTACTTTTATCACATTTCTAGCATGTCCATGTTCATATTTTGCCAAGACACAAAGGGGATTTTGGAAATAATGATGACATTTACAAAAAGGTAAACCTTTTAATTATTTTCAAGAAATTGTTCTCTTTCAGATATTGTATATTATAAAAAGTAAATGGATGCACATAAAAATACCAGAAATCAAATTTTCTTTTTTGTACCAACAGCTAGAGGAACATGACAAAGAACTAGAGACTGTTGCAGATAGTTTTCAGAAGGGGGATGTACCAAAACAATGGAAAGCAAGAAGTCATGAAGAAATGGCAACTGAAGCAAATAAATTAAGACTTTATTTTGAGAAACAAATTTAGGATGGATAGAATTTTGGCTAAGACCAATTAGAAATGAAAATAGGTCTGAAAGGTCTTAGTTTGTAACAGAGAAGGTTAGGATTTAACCAAGAAAATGCTTGGAATGAACTTACCGTAAAAACTCTAATAAGCCCCAGGGGACTTATTTAGTTTTGGAAACTCCAGAAGAGGGACTTAAAAGGAGAGGGCTTATTAGAGAGGGGGCTTATTCACAAAATTAAATCACAAGGATACATATGATAGCTTTTTAGTTGTTCTTCTACACCATATTTTTGGATTCATACAATTTTACTCGATAAATAGAAAATCTTTGGTAACCTTTGAAATTTGATATAAGTGGGGGGGGGGCTTAAGAGAGAGGGGCACTTATTTAAAATTTTGGCTCAGAGGAGAGGGGCTTATTAGAGAGGGGGATTAGAGCTTTTACGGCAAGTGTCAAAAATACAATTTCCAACCTTATTGACATATCATTATCAATATCTTAATAGTTTTTGCTCAATGCTGTAAGCCAAAAAGTGGTAGCAACGGCTAGGAGAGAATACAACAACATAAATTGATCATAAATAATAGAAGTGTTAAAGACATCAGTTAAAACTACATGAAAACAGCTTATAATACATCAAGAAATACAAAAAATAATTAAATAATACAAAACATGGTGGTGCTTAATTAATTTCTAATTACAAAATCCCATATGTTTGCAGAGTTTGTCCTGACTAACGAGTGATTTTACAGCTTCCATGAATTGACGTTGGGCTGTTAAGAATCGGTTGCACTGAAAAAGGAAGGAAAGAGGGTTGTTATTAGGACATGTAGACCGTGAAATATTATTTTAAGTCCTGTAGTTTTGTGTATTTATAAGCATATTTCATAAGCCGTCAAAGTGTAGAGTTTCGATGATTGGGGCAAGCTTTGAATTTTGAAACAGGCATTTGTTTGGATTACAAATGCCTGATCGTGCCTGATAACCAGAAAAAAAATTCCGCTTTCAAAAATCCACGGCACCAAGCGTACACGATAGATTTGAATGATCAAAATCCTACTTAACAGCCGACTGGGTAACGACCGACCGTCAACAAGCGCAAGTTAGAGGGACTTATGTAATGAGTCTAACCATACCACAGGGAACATGAAAGTATATAGTAACCCTGTGCCATGTAGAGTCAGTGTTGAATCTTCACGACCTTTTGAAGCTCAGAAGTTCATAGTTGATATTTTTCAACATTTATATTACAATCTATGTTTCTTACAAATATTTTTACATTTGAAATGTTCAGGAAATAATTCAGTTAGATCTTTAGATTTGCCATCTGGCCTCGGAACGTATTAATATTAATTTGGGCAGTTTTTAATCATTAATGTGTGGTTATTAACAGATTAGAAATATCATGAATTATCAGAAATGTTGAAAACAGTGTCGTGGCCACGGGGGGTATGGGGGCAATTGCCCCCCCCCCACTGTTGCCGAAAGATGGTCCTTGAGATTCCTTTAAAACCGAAGAGAAAATAGCTGGGTATAGTTTGGGTAAGAATTCTCCGAGAAATGTCAAATCTTCCATTTTAGCACTGGCAAGCATGATATTATCGGGAGATGCATTCTAAGCCAAAGTAAAGGATGTTGCTTCAAAAATTTTCCTCATACTCTAATTCGTAGGAAAACTGTCACAAAACTATCAAAGTTTTCTTGTTGCTCAAGGCAAGCATGATATTGGGAGATGCATTCTAAGCCAAAGTAAAGGATCTTTCTGCAAAAATTTTCCTCGTGCTCTGATTCATAGGATAACTGTCACAAACTATCAAAGTTTTCTTGTCACTAGCGGCAAGCATGATGTTGGGAGATGCATTCTAAGCCAAAGTAAAGGGTGTGGCCCTAAAAATTTTCCTCGGGGCTTCGCCCCAAGACCCCCTCGTTTCATTACCCCCCACCTAATTTATCCTGGCCACGCCGCTGGTTGAAAATCTTGATAAATTAAGGAGTTCCGAAGCAACGTGTGTTTTGAATTTGAACTGATGCTGAAATTGATAAATCAAGGAGTTCTGACATCGATGAACCGAAGCATTGTGCGTTGATACGACAAGGACAGATTTTGTAATACAATAACATCAGTTGCTTTTGATTCACACCGTAACTCAAAGCGATTTGCGATCACAGACAAAGGAAATTCCCTCAACCAGTAGTTCAAAACAAACAAAGCTGCAAAAGTTTCTCTGAAACTCAGGTAGCTAGCTTGAAAGTGTAAATTATGATGTCCTTACCCGTTGGTCTTTGACTTGGGAACAAATAACTCCAACGCCTTCTTCGATGGTAGAAATTGTTTCCAAACCATAGTCAATTAACTTCTTGATCCTTCTTCGAACTACATTCGTTTTACATAAAATGCAACTTTGTGCTTCGTATTGATTGAGAAGTTCACATTCCAAATTGTGACAAATTTGTTTGCGGAATAAAGTATGAATAATGACTTTGGAATCGGTTGCATCGTGAAGGGTCAGACACTGAAAAACGAGATAATGGTAAAATTAAGATGAAATATTCTGCGAAAGATAGAGAAAAATATTATCGAAATTTAACAGAGTATAGTAAAGTACAAACGATGAGTAGCAAGTAGCAAGTAACTGTAGTTCCAAATGTGGATTTATTACTTCCTGTGAGTTAACTATTGGATTTAAATTGAAAGAACTCAATGAAATCCACGAAAAAACAAAACAAATGACCGCAATGCATGCCGGTTACCCAAGAACCTTTAACTTTTTACAGACAATAAATTCATACCCTTTGCTTCAATTTCTTTTCAGTCATTCCTCTGCAAAATGATTTAAATTCAGCTCTCGTTGATTCCAAAATAGCTGCTTGGCTGCTCAGTTCCTGTGCGAATGTTTTTGGGACACGATGGCACAAAGAGTGACAGTTGTTCCTTTTCGCATTTCTGCTGTCCCTTCGTTGTGTCTTGAATACGTTGAATGGAGAATAACACTAAAATGAAATAAAATTTCATCTCTTTGTGTTGACGTAACTGGGCTATATATCATAAGAGACATTTTCACTTATGAGAAAAGACGTTTGGATCGAGCGCCCAAATCTGGTAAAGCTTCAGGAAGACAACAAAGTACAACCCCTTTTTTCAATAAAAACACTGCTAGCTGTGGCATGAAATTCCTTCGGATCTTGGAATAATTTTTCAGAGAGTTTTCATCGATGATTTTACTCGAATTGAGTCACAAATGTTTCAGTTTATAATCAGGTAAGTTTTATTCGCCTTTTGGTCTTGTTTCGCGCTATTTTAATTCATTGCTAGCTGAATTTTCTTTTCACTTCAATAACAACGGTTGAAAACAGCAAGCTTTAATTCGTTAACTTGCAAAACCAAGCTCTTGCATAATCGCACTTTTGGTTTACAACTTTTCTCCGACAAAATCTGCTAACAATGAATGAAAGTTGCGAGAAACCCTAACCCTAACTCTAGGCGAATAAAACTTGCCTGTGCATAAACTGAAACATTCGTAACTCAAATTAAAGTTTCTACTGAAAACGGGTGTCATGCATTGATTTCCTTCTCAATCTTTGCCAGATTTTGAATTTTCATACAGTATGAAATTCATTGTTGGAATGCAAAGGATCTTGAGGAGAACATGTTCTTTAAGTAGGGAAGCGGAAAATATTTTGGAGAATGGAAGGGTGTCAAACATCTTTTGTAGAGATAACAAATGAAGTCAAATTTCTTGAATAATATTCACCTTGGCAGTTTCATCCATGACCAAAAACGTAGATCTCAATTCTGGCATTTTAGCTACCATATATGGTTGTACTGATTGCGCAATAATTGAAACGATGTCCAAAGCAGCCTCGAATGGGGTCTTGGCAGTTTTGGCAGAGCCAAAGGGACATTGATCTGCGACGCTGCGGGGCATACAATAATCAATTGCTGTGCAGATTCGATGTGCTACTTGAGCGGCTTGCGTTGCTGCTGTTGTTGACGAGATGCCAGATGTTATGGACTGGCACTGGAAGGGAAAGTGTATGATATAATAACAGTAATAAGAACACGAATATTTATACAGGATAAACGATTGTTATCACTGTGTGTCATGTGTCCTAGACCTTAAATAAAATTAACAGAAGAATGTAGTACATTAAAAATGCAGAAAATATCTTACATCCATGACTAAAATCTATGAAACCTAATTTGAAATCGAGAAAAAATAACGTTTGCAACGTAATTAAAATTCTATCCTTCTAAATGTTTTTAAAATTTTTCAACATATTTCTTGTGTGTCTCTGTTCGATGTATGTCTAAAGGTAGCTCATTGTACACTTTAGCGCCCATATACACTGAAAAGATTGTCGTGCATATTCTTTTTTGATACTCAGTAATCGCAGGGTGTAAAATTGTTGTTTCTTGTTTCCTTTTCATGCTCTATCAGAGAAAAATAATTCTGAAAATGATCACAGATATCTTTGCTCACGCATTTTCACATACAGTGAAATATTAGTACCAATCCGGGGTGCCAGAGCCTTAAAAAGAAAATTCAAAACGAAAAATAAAATTGCTTTCCTAGGTCTGGAACTCAGGGTAATTAGTGCTTTGAGAGCAGCTTTTATTTCAATTACCTATCTCATGCTGTACCTAATGATAAATTTCACTACGTTTTTTCATGGAGAAATTTTGGGGAAACGGACACTTATATAAACAGTGTCTGAAGAAAGAAGAATTAAAAGCTATTCCAAATGTTGAGAACATTGTTTTCCTGCGTACAAATTTGAACTAGAACACAAGGAACAAGTTCATCAAATAAATTTTGAAGAGCTAATTTTCCTCATGCTGCAGTGCAGAAAATGTTGTCACGAAGTACGGCAACAGCGCGAAAAGTGGGCCTTCGTTTATCTTTATTTTCACAAAATGTGATTCTGATTGGCTTAATTTGTGGAGTTGTTAGCCAATCAGATTATGATTCATATGCTCGTGTTTTGGCTTTTTGAGATGAACGTTAATGCAGTCTCATCGCTGTAATAAAGTGCACAAAGTTTTGTTTGAAAATAATAGACCTTTTAGCTATTCTGAAAGGAATCAGAATCGAACAACATTTTGCTACATTTTGTAGAATTTTCGAATGTGTACAATAGTGATAGAAGCTCTAAAGCCACTCGATCGAACGTCGCGTATCAAAATGCATAAAAATAACGCTCCATCCAGGTTCTTTTGTAGAATAGCTAATAGGTCTATTACGGGGAAAATGGCGTTTGATAGAAAAGATAAAAAGCTTACCATGAAATCAGTGCGCAAATCTTTCTTCAGCATTGGACATAAACTGTCCACAAGCCAACTTAAAGATTCACTAAAGAAACTTGCAATTGTACATCCAGTCTCTACTCTCTCTTGGCACCATCGACAAACCTCTTTTGCAGTCAAAACCTCGTTTGTAACAACAGCATTATGGTCTTGTTGCTGTGATACTGTTACCATAGGTTCTTCAATAACAGGCTCTGGGAGTATCTCATCGTCATATTCTTCCACTGGTTTGATTGAACAGACTTCTGCGCAGATCTCCTTCACAGGGGTGTTGCTTAATGATTGGGAAATCTTGACAACTTGAGGGATTGTGAGTCCTTGGCACTGTGGGTAGAGCAGATGGTGTTAATATAGATCTCCCTGACAGATTATTGCGCTAAAGAAGGCGTCAGGGAATTGTTTACTACCATGATTCTTTGCATCTCAATGAATTTTGATTGATTTCATTGGTCAATTTATTACGGAATGCAAAGGATCATGTCAGGGTGAGTAAAAGGAATCTTTGTTTGAAAGGCCGCTGCTCCCGGGATGTTATCATATCAATATTGGCAAATATATTTTTTAATAGTGGATAGATTCAAATCCATTCTAAAATTTACCTGATTCAAATCAGCCATTCCGTTCTGAAATTATGAGCGATTTTCTCGAGAAACCCCCTTCAAGAAATCTTCAAAACAAGCCTAAAATGAGACCAAATTTTCCTAAGATTTCTGTTTTACAGCAATGACTTCGACATGTTTTAGCACATGTTATCCTCTTGGGAGCTTGAAATCGCCCGGAATAGTGTCATTATGCTTCCAGAGATGACACTTTCATCCTCCCAAATGGATAACACATACTAAGACATGTAAAAGTCATTGCTGCAAGGTGGAAGATTAGGTCGTGATTTTAGGCCTATTTTTGAAGGTTTCTTGCAGGGCCCTCTCGAGAAAAGCCCTCATAATTTCAGAACGGAGTGGCCCATTTCAGTCAGGTAAATTTTAGTGAGTTCACTATTGAATGATATACTTTGCAATATCATTGTTTTCAGGAAAGAATGGCTTTTCAAACGGCATGCGTTGTCCGGTTTCCGACTAATGCTTTGCCAACCTAACAATTTTGCATCTGTAGCAAGGTGTAGCTTTGAGGTACCAAAGCAATTGCAAACCATAATTACCATTTCTCCTTCACAGCGTCATCTTAGTTGCTTACGCCCCCACAGGGGTAATCATATTCTTTTAACGCTGATAGAGCACGGAATAGACTTGGAGCAAGTCTAGAATTATCTCCACCAAAGGCTTTTTATGATCTATATTTAAATAATTGTTGATAACATTTCGTCTACGGTTTAATGCTATTATCTGATAAAGTTACATTTCTAAAATCATAAAAATTAGATACTTTGAACTAGATCAAGGTAGATAAAAGCTCGACCAAAAGTGAGTGGGGAGACATTCTAAGACACTAGCAGTTGAAAGATAACTTTTTATTACAGCGAAGGATTCTTGAGCCTCATTCACACTGCAGATGACTTTTCGCACAGAATAGATAAAACTCGGTGCGTTGCAAATAAAATAATGTTGGCGCTGAATAGCATTTACACTGCAAGTATTTATTGAGTATTTGTAGTACGTGCACCATCTTTACCCGTGCTCTTTTAATTGATTTATTTCAAGAAATTGTAAATTTTGTAAAGCTTAAAAGTAGGTTTAAATTAGCTGTAACTGTGCCTTTTTTCTTTAACGTGGCCTACGAAATAGATTAATGATGATGATGATGATGATGATGATGATGATGATGATGATGATGATGATGATGATGATGATGATGATGATGATGATGATGATGATGATGATGATGATGATGATGGGGCTACCTCGCCTCAAGCACAAATGAACTTTGGTGCGGGTAATAGTTTTATCCATGATACGATTTCACATAGTAAACCAAGGGCGCCTACCTTGTAGGAAGTGTGTTTTATTCCCAGTACTGTAAAGTAATTGTTGTCCTGTGACCCAGTACAGAACTGGTCCTAGAA
>REGL01001440.1:46113-59543 GCA_004194395.1 Aurelia aurita complex sp. Pacific
ATGTATGCTCTTTTACCTATGTAGCTGACGGTTGCATAGATAATTTGACATAAGAACACTGAAATAAAGACAACCAGCTCATGAGTTAATGTGGGCATCAGGGCAACAGCCATTATGGAAATAATTGGGGGTATTTAGGGCAGGAGCCTCCTTCTACACAACCAACATCGATTGCATTTTCAAGATAATGTTGAAAATAAAAGGGTTTTCACGATGACAGATTTCTCTAATTAAGGAAGCAGGTACTGCATATAAATCGTGCTTTTTGAGTAGCACATCAACAATTGTCGCAGGTCTCTTGCTCCAAAAATGACAAGTCACAATTCATTTCATTTGCTGGCAAGCACAAAGTGGTTCGATACAAATAAGTCATTTCCAACAAAAAAACCCATATTTGGCAACCAACAAGGATCCTTGTCATTTCCGTTAGCGAAATTCATGAAATGCATTGAAGTGATAAGTTTTCCTGGGCTTAACAGATGGATGAGCAACCCTCAAAGGGTTGTAAAGTGTTAAATAACGCTGTATTTGTCATGATATATAATAGTGAATAAGTCACTGATAACAGTTTGAAGATGTCAGGCCATGATAACCCATGAAAGTCGCAGAAACACCTTGAAGAGCGAGCAACCTTTAGGGAACGTTCGAAATGATCGGTTAACTTTCATCATCTCTTAAATAGGAGCAAAGAAAGTTGTGGAAAACAGCTGATAAAACTGATTTCCTCCAGCAGAATGATTAAATATCTCGCTGACTTTATGCCGAATACATGAAGTGCCAGATGTTTCGATTAAATATCCAGAAACACTGCATCATTTTTACCAAGATTCCCATGAATTCCTTACGATCTAATTAAGTGTTTTAGGCCCTTTTTCAGGCAATTTGCAACCTAGAAAGTTCGATAGGTCGAATTCATCTATATTTTCAATGCTCATCAGACGTGAAAAATCACAAAAATAGCTTGGTTTTTCAGCTTTTAACTAAAATTAAAATAATTCATATCCGTCAAGTAATCTTTGTGCTGTGAATGTTCAAAAGAGAAACAATTTTTCCTCGCTCACCCTGTACAGAAACTTAGGAGCAGGGAGCGCCTTCGGAGTGTCTTTCTAAATCTTATACCGTATATGTTCTATAAGGAAACAAAGAACAAAAATGGCGTTGCATCGACTCTACTAAAATTCCTGATGGACAGGAAATTTCTCAATTTGCGGTCCTTAACTTGACCTGAACAATTATAAAAACAAATGCAATTGGGAGCCAAATAATTTCCTTGAAGAGAAGCGCAATGAGAAATAATATTCGCACGAGTGCGGTGGTAACAAGTATAGAATCCCACTAAATTAATAAAGATCTACTTTTATTCTCCGAAATAAGATAATTGGTTGACAAAATCTGGACTCTGGCATCTTCCCTCTTATTTATGTGACCAGCAAAGCCAATGCAATAGTTACCGATGTCAAGAACTGAAAGATTATCACAGATAAAGCAACCCACATCCAAAAATACAAACGAGCATCAAAGTACAGGCGGTGCAACATTAATAATTTAACTTCCTTTAAAGGTTTTAGATCGAAGGCCAACGGCAACGAAAAATCATAAGATTAAGGCCATTGTGTGAAGAGATTTAAGACTACCAAATGCTTGTGACTTTTCCCAACTTTCTTGTTGTTTCGCAAATTCATAAATTCAGTAGAAGCATGCTCAAAGCAGGAGTACCTGCGTGTAGTTACGATGCTTGCATATTAGCTTCCGAAGATACGACAGAAATATCTATAGGAAGGCAGAACTAGGGAAAGTCGAGGCAAGATTGAAGAGAAAATTATCATCTTGATTTGAAAGCGAAGCAGGACACTGGAATGAGTGAAACAGCCGCACGAGCTACTTAATCATTACTGACAGTTCCTTTCAAAATTTAAGACTTCTTGTCCTTCTTTATCTTTCATCTGAAACTTATTGTCTTCTTGAGAAGAGATTTTCACAGTTGAAAATATCATGAGATTCAAAACTGAAAAGATTCATTCATAAGAGGTTCTGTCCTTTTTGCCAAGAAATATGAATAATTTTGCTAATAAATAATAAAAACTTATTTGTAATTTTGAGACATCCGTGCGACATTTTCCAAAACCACTAAAACTGTTCTTAAGTTTGTTGAAACCAGGATTGAATTCTTGGAATGCTTTACTCACATCCGAAAAATTTGTGGATCAAATTTGACAGAATAAATCTGTTGACATATTCCTTTCACAAGATGTCAGAAATTTAACAGTCATTTGACAAATGAGAATAAAATTGGACCATGATTTGGAACAAGGCCATGTATTTATCACTTTGGAAACCATTCAATTCAGGATTATTTCGAAGGGCATTCTGGTTCTGGCTTCATGGGTGAGATGTCTCCGTTCTTTTACTTAAATAGCCTTGGAGTATTATCAAACTTTAGAATCAATACAACTGTAACATGATTTAGGATATAATCAATTGGAAAGGGAAGGAAGTTTAGCATGATGAATACCAATGAATCCTGTGGCTATCATCAGCTAATCAGCCTGGTTGCTTCGTTAATTTGTTATAAATCTGACACAGTTACTGGCTCAAATTTATCCCAACTGTCTGTCACAGATAGTTGGACATACATTACTTTATTACCATGACTGTAAAAAAGAAATATTTCTTGATGTATGTCTTAACTGTCCAGAAGGTAAACGGAGCAACAAGAACATCAATTTGACTAACTTGCCAAAGCTAGGCTTGTGAATTATAATTCAAAATTCTAACCTTGCAAATTGTTAAAATGATGAGATATCAACACTTGTTACAAAGTTACTGTAATATGTCCCTCCTCTCTAATCCCTTATTTCTTTCTGTTGGAAAGTAAATGTCCTTGTACAGATCAAAGCTTTATCCTTTCTCTTTCATGCAAAAGAATTGCTGTTACAAGTTTATTGAAGGAGCAAGCTTTCATTGGTGGCCACTCCACCATAATGTTTCTTGTGTAATTACAACACAAAAGTTTTGTTAAATACAAACGTTACCCAGCTTAGAAGCCAACTTTCAGTGGTGGAGAGATCAGAATTACACCATCTCCTCTGACAAATAGCATTGGTAGTGTCCGCTTGCTTTGCTGCGAAAAGAATGGTTTGATTAAGGTTTTTATTCCATCTTGGTATGAAAAAAGATCAATTAGTTTCAATCCAGATGCTATGAAAAAGAGCTCTTTGCAGTGGATCAACTGAGATAAAATAAAATAAGAATGGAGCAAAATGAAAGCGGATGATTTTGAAAATGCAATGCTTCCAATGAGAATTATCTTACAAATACAGTACAGGTCTTGCACACATATACAGTAAACATGACAAAAATTCTCAAGAATTCTTGAAGAGTTCTTCACCCACATGAAAAACAGTCTTAGGCAGGAAAATCATTTTAATGTGTACATATGCAGTGTGGAGAAATTTTAAAATGATGATGTCATATCGTTGTATTTTGGTTACATTTTTTATGCAAAAATTTTTAAACAATTTTACTTCTGCAAGCCTTTTCATCTTTGAATAGGATGTCAAACAATTAGTCAAAGAAGGTTTTAAATTAGATATGTAGTTTTTGCCTGTAATTATTTTGAATTTATAGATATTGTAATAAGATTTCTTTTGTTTTATAAGTAGGTATATTTATTTTTGATGGCAAAATATACATACATACATATTTGATAAAAAGTCACCTTGAAAATTTCTTCGCAAGTTTCTTCGTCAATTTCAACTGTTGTAATGCATTCTTCAACATCTCCAAGAATCATATTCAAATGCTGGTCATATGCCTGATGACAAAAACAAGAATANGGATAAATTTTAAAATGATGATGCCATATCCTTGTTTTTTGGTTAAATTTTTTATGCAAAAATTTCTAAACAATTTTACTTCTGCAAGCCTTTTCATCTTTGAATAGGATGTCAAACAATTAGTCAAAGAAGGTTTTAAATTAGATATGTAGTTTTTGCCAGTAATTATTTTGAATTTATAAATATTGTAATAAGATTTCTTTTGTTTTATAACTAGGTATATTTATTTTTGATGGCAAAATATACATACATACATATTTGATAAAAATTCACCTTGAAAATTTCTTCGCAAGTTTCTTCGTCAATTTCAACTGTTGTAATGCATTCTTCTACATCTCCAAGAATCATATTCAAATGCTGGTCATATGCCTGATGACAAAAACAAGAATAACTATCAAACGAATCTGAAGGAATGATAAAACTCAAGTTGAATAAGATATCAATGGCATTACTAACTGGCTGCTTCTTTTGGATGTGTTGAAAGGTGGCAAGAACTGGGATGAAGGTTTGAAAGAGAATTGTTATTTTTGCATCTCTGAAGCACAGTCTTGGGAAATTATTCTTGCAAGCAGAGTAAGCCATTTTTGGGACACAGTCATCATACAATACAAGACCTTTTAGGTATTCTAACTAAGATTCTGGATCAAGAAATATTTTGTTGTATTCTTTTTTGATTGAGTTATATTAGAGCTTCCACAGCTATTGTACATATTCAAAAATTTGTGAAACTTCTGAAAAATCTATAGCGTTTGCCCCACATGCATGAAATCTCAGTGAACAAAGTTTGAAATAGACCTTTCAGCTATTTTACAAAAGAGCCTGGATCAAGTATCATTTCTATACAATTTATATACACGAGGTTCGATCGAGTGCTATTAGAGCTTCTATCATTATTATGCACATTCGACAATTCTACAAAATGTAGCAAAGTATCATATCATTCGATTCTGATTCTTTTCAAAAAAGGTCTGTTCTGTTCAGTCACACACGTAGTAAGAAGCACAATCTGAAATATCTCGCATGTATGTCTGCAAACACAGAACATTCTATCGCTTCATCTTATTTTCCAACAGCTTCATCTGGTCACCCATTTTGAAAGAAATTTGGTAAACATTTTTCACTTTCTGCATATCGCTGTGGAGGAGCTGGGCCTAAATAAATCGACCAGCCAGCATACATCTTTTCAACGCCTTCCTTTCCTCTCCTATTTATCATATATATCTAATACTTTGGGGACATTTAACATACGTGCAGTCTTCCTCTAAGTTCTCTGTCATTTCTCATTTTCACGTAGATCCTTTCATCAAGACTCAATCGAATCAAATCGAGCGGTTCTTCGACTGTGTTCGTTTGCTGAGTGTCTGCTTCTTCCGCGGCCATCTTGAACGTGCAGAATGTTCAGAGATCAACACGAGGCTAAATCAATAGACTTCCACTAACAACCACAACAACAATACACCAATGACACAGATCAGTGTTTTAGCCTGTGACTATGTTTTAGCTAAGCAAACACAGTTGAGAAAAGCCCCAGTACACCAAAGAAAATACACAAAGATGAGTGAAAGGTCAAGGCCAAAAGTGCTTCTGATGAGCTGCAGCAAAGATGGTGGAATTGATTTTCTGGTTGAAGGTATTTTAGGCCAAGGAAATAACAAACCAGTTTCAGAAACTTCATCATACAAAGAACATAATTGGACCATCAAAAATAAATATTACAGTGCAGATATAAGCCTTATTTCCACAAAAACGAGCCAACCTAATGACGTAATCAAACAATTTTTAGATGAAATAGAAGCAGTGATAATTTCATTTGAGTTAGGAGATGAATGTACCTTTCATAACGCTAAAAGTTTGGCTAAACACTTTGAAGATGGGGATCTTGATGTGAAACTTTTGTTTGCCAAAGAAATTGAAAGACTGTCAGAATTAGATGCAAGGAGAGAAGCTGTGACAGAATGGTGTGTAGAGAATTCCTTTGAGCTTGTTGAACGCTACGCAACAGATGATAATGAGGAATTTCCAGAGAAGATTGGATTCGAAAGGGTACGAGAAGCTTTGCATACGAACATGTGGCCTAATATGGAAAGTGCACAAGAAAGTGAAACATCAGAAACTTGTGCAGGGCATCAAAATAGTGATGGAAACCCAACGGAACCTGAACAGACATCTGCTAACGAAACTAAAGGCGCAGAGGGCCAGGATGAGAAAGAAAAGACTTCTGGTGGTGCTGAATCTGANAGAAGCTGTGACAGAATGGTGTGTAGAGAATTCCTTTGAGCTTGTTGAACGCTACGCAACAGATGATAATGAGGAATTTCCAGAGAAGATTGGATTCGAAAGGGTACGAGAAGCTTTGCATACGAACATGTGGCCTAATATGGAAAGTGCACAAGAAAGTGAAACATCAGAAACTTGTGCAGGGCATCAAAATAGTGATGGAAACCCAACGGAACCTGAACAGACATCTGCTAACGAAACTAAAGGCGCAGAGGGCCAGGATGAGAAAGAAAAGACTTCTGGTGGTGCTGAATCTGATTTACAAAATTTTGAAGAACTTTTTGGAAAGTTGCATGACATGAAATTGCATGCGCAATCTCTTTCTGATGAAGGACGAAAAGAATATGCAGAACAAGTGACAATTGCATTTTGGAAAGCAATGGGAATGAATGATGAGGAGATCACTGGCTTATGAGAGCAAAAAATCTGCTGAATCCATACAATTTTATGATTACAAATACTTAATGTCAAATAAAAATATCTTTTGATTATTGATGGGCCATTTTTCAATGATGTCTTTATGAGGACTAAACAGTGGAACAAATATTTCTCATGGAACTTTTCTTTATGATTATGATTAAACTATCAATAAACTAAGAAACAAACGTGGTTGGCTGGAAGTCTATTTCTGAACAACTCTGATGAAATTTGCACCTATTGATAAAGAACAGTACATATATTTAACAAACATTATGAAAAATGATAAACGACTGAAACTGATGAAAACTTGCAAGAATCCATAGATGAAGACATTTTAAATAATACTTTGAATATAAAACAGTCCTAAATGTCCATAATTGTCTATAATTCAACATGTTGATGTTTTAGACTTTCAATTCTTTTGACGTAGTCTGACTTCTCTAAGCATCCTTCACAGGTTTCATCCCAATCACTTAAAATTTTCTTCAGTTGCTTTACTCGCATTTTCTTCAAGTCTATTGTTTTCCAGTCTAGTTCTTTGTCTGCAAGAACAAAAATTAGCATCGTTTCTGAATCTGTTCATATGATAAACTATACAATTATAATGAGGGGATAGGCTAAAGAATTAATGCTGGGCTGTTTAATTCAATGGAGAAAGCTTGATAATTACCACAAAACCTCTGTCAGCACATATTTGGTGCTCATTTAATTTCAGAGACTCCAGAAGAGGGGGGCTTGAAAGAGAGGGGCATATTGGAAAGGAGTGGGGGCTTTTTCACAATGTCAAATGAAAAGGATATGACATCTATCTTGGTTCTTTTACCCCCATATTATGCAGAATCAACATACAATATACAAGTCAAATACACAAATTCAACGAAGTTTTTATCTCAAACCATATCAAGATTAACAAACAAATAGAAAAGCTTTGGTAGCCTCTGGCATTTAATATAAGTAGGGGAGCTTGATAGAGAGGGGGTGTCATTTAAAATTTTTGCTTAGATGCAAGAGGGCTTAGAGAGAGGGCTAAATAGAGCTTTTACGGTAGCTATCTTCAAATCTTGACTAACCAAAAGCATGTTCGGGTAAACAGAATATTTGATCACACATTGCATGAAAGATCTAGGAGCTGTTCTGATTTGCTGGACATTTTGTGACTCTGACAGTAGTCACTAGAAATTCCTTCAGCCCAGGTGAATGTGTGTGGCTGGTTTCTATTCATATGTTTGTGCATTACATCACAATGACCTGTCAGGAAATCTATAGCAAATGGTTTTATTAGCATGTCAGTTAGCAAAATCAACAAATTTCTGTTTACCATATTGAAGTTCACAGATCTGTTTGTCCTTCTTCTTTAGCTTTTCACAAATTGCTTCAGCTTTCATGAAGTAAGCTAGGGGTTTTGTGATTTCATTTAGAATGTAAGTGGCTGCATCTTCTGTTCCTCCAACATAGTAACAAAACCTGTTTTCTTTTCCTTTCGCCTTCTTGCATGCTTTCTTTAGTTTCTTTGTTACAACATTATTATCCTTCCTGTCCTTATCTGTCAATTTTTCTTCAAATTTGTTGATGAACTTGATACACACTGCAAAGAAAAATGTCCGTGTTTTAAATTTGGGTGTTCAAAACTTTCTTCCTGCAATGCTAAGACAACAGCAACAATCATGGTAAAACAATTCTCATAATTGATAATAATTTCCCAAATCCAACTAGATGATGTCATACATTTTAGGAAGGAAATGTTGACCTTTTAGCTATTCCAAAAGAATCTGGATTGAGTGAAATTTATACATTTTGATACAAGAAATTCAACTGAGTGGTGTTAGAGCTTCTATCATTATTGTGCACATTCCAAAATACTTCCAAAAAATGCTCAGATTTTTTAAAATAGCTAGAGTAGAGAGGGTCTAAAGAAAAAATTATAGTTATACCCTCATTTTATTACTAACTTGACTGAGTAAAAAACATTTCACCAAATAATTCTATAAACTCGCGTTACATAATGGATAAGCTAGATGGATACTAACTACTGAGAACTACATCTCGATCGAGAAGCAAATAAATAATGGGCTGGCAAATATAAACTTACGTGGCCTCTAAACAACGCAGCGTACGTGTACGTTTGCATATAAACATTATTTTTATTAGGCCCAAAAATTAAGCTTCTCAGTTTTAGTTGGGCCTAATGTATGCATGTTTTCAAGCGCACCTTTCTGAAAATTAAAGGATTTTATACCTTCACAGTCACCGGGCTTCAGAGCTGCTCTTGTTTCTTGAACAATGACAGCAAGAAGGGCTACAAGAGCCGTTAAAATCGTAAGCTGCATGACTTTGTCTTGTTCAGTGGTCTTGTTGCACTTGTACCGGCCTACGTATGTTTGAAGCAAAGAGGATGTTACACGAGATTGAATTCCTAGACTAGAGGATTTGGCGCATTCTGATTGGTTACTTTTATCGGGGGGCATCGCTAGAAAAAAGGGGGAAGTCTGGGGGGTGGTCAGGAATCTCGTTATTATGACGAGGTCTAACCAAAACGAGGTAAGTATTTTGAGAAGACAAGATGGCTGCCAGGTTGGAAAAGTCAAAGAGAAATAGCCCTGTAGAAAGGTGAGTATTAAAGCAGTGGGGGAGATATATTGAAACTAAAGATACACAGGGAAGTAATCTGTTTGTCAATAAGGAGATTATTTCAAGAATTCTTCCAAAATATAAGCGGGGAAGCATAACATACAAAACAAAGTACAATTTCAATTTGTGATCAATCAGAGATGGGAATTGAGATTTTCTATCTAGGCCAGTCTTCCTTCAAGGCAGCCTACTGAGTGCAATGTGAGATCTTATCTATATTATGATACAATGTGTCTTGAATTTATCTGATGGCATATAGTTTGCTGTACATGTCTGGCTATTGTTTAAACACAATTATGACTATATTGTTGTTCCTTTGTTATACTTGAAATCGGGCATGTGGCATTGGCATACCAAAGACCTCAATGGGCTTTTCAAAATAGTCAGTAAGAGAACAATAGGAATTTCTTGCACACCAGAGATCTCATCAAAAAGTGCTGTACTCTGCAAACTGACTTGACATAATGCATGGAAAATCGGAAAATCCTCATCGCCCGCAACATAAAAATCAATCTGCTTGCAGTCTACATTTTTTTAAAAGGCCAAGAGCCCAGCACAAACAGTTTTCTTAACAGATTACTAACGTAAGCAACAAGTCCACAGTTTTGTCAATAGCTTTGCTTTGCCTTAATTTACTTGAAATAAAGTAATGCAGACATTCTTTGCTAAATTTGAGTTGCCTTATTAATTCCAGGAAGTCATCAGTATCAGAAGAAAGTGACTCAAGTGACAGCGATGACGAAAGCGAAGAAAGCAGCTCGTCTGAAGATGAAAGTACAAATGGGTCAACATCTGAGAGTGACACAGAGATAGAAAAACAAAATGATGTGCTCAAAAAATTGTCTTTCAAACTAGAGGCAGGACTAAAGAAACAAAACATTGTTTCAGGTAGCAAGAAAGTAATAGCAAAACAGTCGTCATCATCAAGTGAAAGCTTGGATGATGAGCAAAAAGACATTTCAAGCAGGAAAAATAACAAGGACAGAAGGAAACAATTATCAGTTATTAATTCTTCAAATTCTTCAGGTGATGACAAATCACACACAGAGCACAGAAAAAGAAAGAGGAGGAGGGCTAACTCTGATTCACCAGATGAGAAAAAGTTACCCAAACAAGAAAAAGATCACGTTCATAGAAGAGATAAAAGAATGCATGATTTAGGTGCTGACCCAAAGAGGAGGCATAGGGATAGTAAAGAAAAAGAGGACAGATTTAAGCATAGAATAGATACTGATGATAGAAGAAAAGAAAGACACAGGCTAGAAATACATTCTATTCATGATAGTAAAAGCATTACAGATAGGGGGCAAGGGAGAGAACAAATGAGAGAAGAAAGGAGGCACCAAGAAAAGAGAACAGAAAGCAGTTATGATAACAGTGACAGAATGAAAACACATGATGATAGAAACAGGAGGTATAATGAAGAAGGACAGTACGATAGATGGAATAGAAGAGATGAGTTAAGAGAACATAGAGATGACAGACATCCAAGACGTAATGAGCGGCATGAATACGACAGTCATGGAAACAGTCATGGAGAAATGAGAGCACCAAGACAAGAACAAGACAGAAGGCAAAGAGATAGACATGATAATAATAATTCTAGAGATAGAGAACGTAATGACAGGAGGGAGAGAGAAGAGAGGCGAGGTGACCAGAACAGAAGGCCAGAACGAGAATGGGACAGAGGAAAAAGGGCTCATGGTCAAGAGGATGACGAGAGACATGAGAAAAACAGGCCAAGAGAGTAAGTATTTTCTTCTGTATTTTGTAGTTAATAGATTGACATGCTGTTTGCAAGTTATTGATATACTCCTTATAATATGCCTTCATTTCTTTCAAAAGCTATAAGAATATAAAGACATTTCCAGCAATTCTAGGTATGCCAATACTCATTTTTCGCTTTGAGTAATACAGGAAAATAATGACTATGGATTGAGGGCTTGACATTTGTTGTATTGCCCAAGGCGAACAATTAGTATTTGGTTTATTACTCAATCTAGAGGAAACAAAAGAAAACGATCAACACAGTGATATGCTGGAAGCAACACAAGAATTGAAGCGCCAATTTGTACAGAATTTAATTCGTTATCAAGATCTCTACCTTGGAATTTGGGAAATGATGACCTGAACTTCAATCCATTTTGCATCAATTGCTGTTTTTTAACTCATTATTTTGATACAATTTTCCAAGAATGAAGAAAAGGATGAACAGTGCTGATTGATCAATTCTTCTGAGTCTGACAGTATGATAAAAAAGTGATTTTTGCAAAAGACATAGATATAGTTTCTAGCTGATACTGTTTTTTGTTCTTTTGATCTCCAAAGTCAAAGTCAGTTCATGAGAAATTGTGCTAAAGAAATCAAATTGCTTTCAAACTAGTACATAACAATGTGTGCCTTGTAGTTTTCCCTGATTCATATCCTAGCAATAATCCTGAAGCAGATGCAACAACCAATGTGGAAGAGGGGACACAAAAAGAAGAACCAAATTTTGAATTATCTGGCAAGCTCACCGAATTTACAAATACTTTCAAGGTATGCTTCTCGCTGCATTTTTTAGAGATTAGGGCATAAAAATATTCTCCATTAAACATTGCACCAGAATTCAGAATAACTAAAAATTGTGAAACAGAATGTAAGCATAGGTTGGCAACATAAATTTCTTCCTTTGAGTTTGATCTACAAGCGTCTTACTTTCTTTTTACTTTGTTTTTGTTTTAACTCTAACAATATTTGTTTTTAGGGAGTTGTGATAAAGTACAATGAACCTCCTGAAGCAAGGAAACCAAAGACAAAATGGCGTTTTTATCCTTTCAAAGGAGACCAGAGTTTACGTATGTCACCTTTAAATTGTTCTTTCATTTTCAGCCTGTCTTAGAACTTTTTCTGTCAGTTTATGAATTAAAGTGTGATGAATTAAAGCAATGCACCAAAGTATCTGAGCTGGAAGTCTTCAACTTTTAAATTTGACACCCTCATTAATTTTCTTATCATTAAATTTGTTGAAGTATTGATTGATTGATTGATTGATTGATTGATTGATTGATTGATATATTGATTGATAGAATGATCAATTGATTGACTGGTTTTATGTTTATGGATTGCCTTAATCTGGAGTCAGTTTGCATGATTTAATGAACAAGTCTTAAAAATTTTTTTCCATTTCAGCTGTATTGCATATTCATCGGCAGAGTGCATATCTCTTAGGAAGAAACAGAATGGTAAGGGAATTTTCCCCTTGACAAAGTGCTCCCAAATGTTCACAGAAATCCTTCAAAATAGTCCCTTCTCTCAACTTATCTTGTTCTCTTAAAATTGATGCCTGTGTTATTGAAAAAACTTTTAATTGAATGAACAGAGCAAAGTGGATGTAATCTAAATAGCACAAAAATTACCTATGCATGCAGTCGTTCCTCTGATCAAAATAATCTTCTTGTTGCGTGTAGTGCAATTGTACAATGTTAAACAAGTAAATAGAGTACAATATAAGCATTTTGATGCAAATTGAAATAAGCACGACGTTTCGAGCATAGCCCGTTATCAAGCATAGTCGTTCCTCTGGCTAAACAATATCCATGCACGGGTCATGATTGTTTCAGAAACCTTCATTTACAAATTTTCTGATAAGCTGAGTCTCTTCCTCACGATATTTAGTTCGGATTGAAATGTTTGTATTTTTGTTAGATTGCAGATATTCCAGTTGATCATCCATCCTGTTCCAGTCAACATGCTGTCCTTCAATATCGTTTAGTTGATCATGAAAAACCTGATGGGACTATGGGCAGAAGAGTCAAGTATGTTTACAAATAGCTGTTGGTTTAAAGATAGATACTGTTTGAATCTCACTTTAGGATCTCACTCAAAATCTTAGGCTCACTACCGGGTGCGCCAAAATAAACCATGCACGTTTGGCAGGCCATAGTATATCGTACACCGGACCGATTTTGAAGATTCATGACTTAATCTTTAGCTGAAAGCCTGAATTAGATTCTAGGATTTTTTTCAAATTTTTGTTTTCAGTTTTTAGAGATAGAAGCGAGTTTCTTAAAATGCTCGTTTTCGAAAACACTGAACACGATTAAAAAACGTCGATCAAATTTCGTAAAGAATCGACATGAATGGACAAAGAGAAAACTTGTTCGAGGTGATTTGGGATGTAGAAATCGATTAGTTGTGATCTGCTGTACGAGAGTTCGTACTAAATCCCCAAGTCATCCTGAAAACGTTTTCTCTTTGTTCATTCATGTTGAGTCTTTTATTTGATCA